>CATIWR010015347.1:0-53688 GCA_949677035.1 Omphalea diandra | reverse complement strand
TATATATATATATATATTCAAAATATAGAGAAACTTATTCTATTTGCTTGATGTATTATCTCGAATTTTATGTATTTTAAAAGTTAGTGACCACATTTTATTTTTTAATTTTTTAGAAATTTAATTTTTTTAATTATATATTAATGGCAACAAAGCTTAAAGTAATTATAAACTCTTCTATATTTGATAAATAAATAAATATATCATATTTAATTGAGATTTAATATTAAATAATACTAAATATTAGAAGTGAAATAGTTAAGTCTAATTCCTAGACAATTAATAATATAGAAAAAGAATTTTGATATATTATTGAAATAACCTATTTCTAAAATATTTTATAATTATTTTTTAATTTCTTAGTTGCCGTCCTTTTCTCACTTAAAATTTATTTAAAATCTATATATATTGTTTTGATTAAAAAAAATTAGAATAAGCACTTTTGAAATTTTAAAAAACTTTTATGTTTCTTCTTATTTCAATTATATAATATATATTTAAAAATATATATCCAATGTGAGGTGCAGAAATTCGACTAGTCATTATTGTGTATATATTTTTTAATTATTAAGCATAAGATAGAAAATTATTAGGTGATCAAAGAAAGTTATTAGAGACTTATTAAACAGATGGTGCAATATTATTGAATATATACTATCAGGTTGATATTATTTTTTTCTAATAATTTGAGATTACAAATTTAAATTTTAATGGTACTAAAATAATTGAATTTTTATTTATTTTGTATTTTATAATTAAGTAATATTTTTGCACAATTTAAATATGCATATAAATTTCATCGATAAATTAAAAATTTTAGAGTATATAAATTCAATTAACAAATTGAAAAACTTAAAGTATAGATTTTAGAAAAAATTTACAAATTAAATTATACATATTTCTAATAAGATAAAAAATATATATAAAAAATTTGAAAAGATAAAAGATCCGAAAAAGTTTAAGAAAAGTTAAAAGGACAGTGGCCCAGTTGCCCCCATAGATCGGTCCCTGCATCCACGTCCACATGATGATGACCAAAAGGTCAATTTTTGAAAGAAACCAAGGAGGCTGGCGCCGCCCAAAACCCACGGGAATCGGTTGTTCTAACCTTATGGGCCGTTTAGTTGCCGTATTTTTAAGAGAAAATAACTTATAAATATTAAATTTTAATATTTAATTTATATGAATTTTTTTTTGAAAAGTTTGTATGAAAATGTTATATTTCATGTTCAGTTTTGAAAAACATTTTCTGTTTTCCTTTTCTAGTTTTTTTTCTTTTATTTGTTTTCTAATTTTCTATTTTTAATATAGAAAATAAAAAATAAAAAAATCATATTTATTTGTCTAGCTTTGTAATTTTCAACTCTTCATGTTCTCATATTTTTTATTTTTTATAATAATATTTATTATAATAATTTTTTATTTAATATAGTATTTATTATTGTGTTTCGTATGACAGTATTTAATATTAAGGTGGCATTAATGGTTAATAAAAGCGAATAAGGTGACGATAGAAAGCGGTGACTAGATGAAAATAAGGAAAAATAATTACTAAACTAAAATAAAATAAGAGCTTAACAAAAATTTACCTAAGTTTAGTAAAAATTTTAATAAAATAATAGAAAATAATAATTATAATATAATAATATAACTAAAGAATAATAAAAATATATATAAGGAGTGAGGACCAAAGAGAGAGAAGAAAAAAAGAAAGAGAAAAAAGTTTAAAAAAATTAGAAAATATTTTTTAATTTCAATACATGTTATAATTTGGAGAATTTATAAAATAATTTTTTATTTTTAAATTAAAAAATATTACAACTAAATAATAAATTTCAATTTCTAGTTTTCTTGAAAAAATTTTCTAAAAAATAGTCTATGGTTTCCAAAACTAAATATTTTTTTTTTGAACTATCTTATGTATAAACTAAATATATTATTTTTAAATTATCCAAAAAAATTTTATATCTAACCAAATATAAAAATCTTACATTTTAGAATTACTTACCTATCAATTTACTTTTATAAAAAAGTAATTTCAAATAAAAAAGTTAAGTTTTGACAATCCAACTCCCTCTTAAGTTATTGACAATTGACAACAATGAACTATATTTTTCTTACTGAAGTTTATTATACGTAAAATTAATCACACTTTGATTATCGAATCATGAATATTTAAAAATAACTAATTATTGATTTTGATTCGAAATTTTTAAATTAAAGATTAAATTATAATTATAAAAAATTATTAGTCTGATTATTTAAAACACCAATCAGTTTATTGATTAATTATTATTTGTATAATATATTATATACATTATGATATACATATATAATAATATAATATTTAAGTTAATATATAAAAATACACAATATATCTGTATATAATATGTAATATGAGATTAATTTGACTAATTATCTAATTCTTAATGTAAAAAATTTAAAACTGAGCTAAAAATAAAAATTTATTAACATAAAAATAAAAATTGACATTATTAAATTAATTCATTAAATTTTTTATTGATTTCAATTGATTTTCAGTTATACTTTAATTTACTTTTTTTTTTTCTGTCTCCCAATTACAAGGGCCCCATCCTTTCTTTAGAAAGAAAAGAGACGCAACGCACCCGTGCGTGCTTGACGGAGCGAGAGTTGAAGCACGACCGTCAATTGGGGTCAAGGGCTTGTCTATATAAAACAAATCCGCTAAAAAAATTTCATTTTTGTTGAAATTTTATTTATTAGATTAATTCATAATATATATATATATATGCCATAATTTTTTTCCGAGAAATATATGAAATAAGATGGTTAATTTTTTTTTTTGACAGGAAGATGGTTAAGTTTATACATGTTGGAGTTGAAGTTAAAAAGGAAAGAATATTGAGTCCCGTTAATAAAAAATAATTAAGTGCATGAAATATAAATTTAGAATATTAATCATAATGATAAAAATTTCAAAGTTAATGCCAAATATGAGGTAGTACAATTTCAGAAGTTTATAAATCTTTAAAATTGAATTGAAATTTGAAAATTTTAAAAGTAAACAATTATACGTCATAAATTTTTTATTTGATTCCGTTTAATTCCATGTGAATTTGGGATGATTTAGTTTATTTTTTTTTATTCTTTCAAAATAGTTAAGTTTGATTTGATATTAATTTGAATATTTGAATTTATTAAATATTAAACTTTTCATTTTAATATTTAAGGACTAAAATAAAATAAATTTTTATTTTAGTAAATTTTATATTTTTATTTTAATCATTTGATGACGAAAATAAATAAATAATAATTTAATAAAAATAACTAACTTATGTATTAAATATTAAATTAAAAATTTGTTCATGTTTTTTACTAATTTACTACTAAAAATAAATAAATAGTCTAATTATTAATTATTATGAGTAATAATTATCAATAGCACACACTTTTATTTTTAAATTTCTTACTTTAATCATTTGAAGTAATTTAACTGAAAAAATAACTAATAATTAATATATGAGTTCTTAAATTGAAAATTATTGCTAATATTTAGTATCAATTTATAACTAATAAATAATAATAGTATAATTATTAGTTATTATGAGTAGTAATTATTAATAATGTATACTAATTGATTAGATTAACTAGTAAAATTAATAGTTAAAATAGTTATATGTGTATATATATATATTTCAATTTTTTCAATTCAAGTAATATAAAATCTTTTATACCATCTCGATTGAAAAAATTGATATGACTTGATTGAAATATTATATTATTTAAATCAGAAATTTTAAATTTCAATTCAATCCAATTTTAATTAATCAATCTAATTCAAAGATCTATAAATCCTGTATTCACCTTCATCGCAAGACTATATTCTTATCCGTGTTGAATGACTGATGTTTTAGAAGTGAGAAATGGCCTTCAATAGATGGAAGAGTGATCAATAGTACTTTCCAATAAAGGATTAGTTTCTTTGCTGTTTTAAATTTATTTCTCATGATGATGTTGTAATTGAATAGGATTCTTTTACATTTAGTTATCCTCAAGGTTGTTGAAATTTCTTTTGGAGGGGTTGAATGAAATTTCATCTAATTTGTGAAGAGGATAAAGATTGAAAACATATTTTTTTTATGGTGGAGAGAGAAAATAAAAAAGAAATAAATTAGGTGCATCATATTTAGAAAGCTTAATAACAAAAAAAAAATAAACATTTTTTAATTTTTGCAATTGTATTTTCTTTTTTGAAATAAGATAAAATATTAAGAAAAGAAATAAAAATTATAATTGACTATAAAAATATATTATATTAGTGACAGAAAATTCAATTGCTAATATATATTGGAGATGTAAAATGTTCTTACTATGGATTTGAGCTTTCTAAGTTATAAAGAGTATGTTGAGTTTCCTTTATTTTAAACTTTGAGTCTTAAAATATTGAAGGTCTTATGAGGAATACTATAAACACTTCCGCATAAGTTAATTTTTTTTTACTCTTATTTATAATCATTAAAATAAGAATTAGAACTCCAAAGTTTAATATATATATTTTTTTATGATAACAAATAATTAATTTATTAAAATGAAATAAGGTAAAGTGTTAGTATTTAGCATTTAGAAATCTTCCTCAATTAATGCATGTTATAAATTCAAATTTGCAACAACCACCCATTAGGTTATGCTACATTGATCTTCGTCTTAAATGTATCAAAGTCAATAGTAAAATATCAAAGTGTTGACAATAAAATTGAAACTGAGCATGCCACGTATATGAGGCGCACAAATTATTTAAGAAATTGAATTTTTATGACGTTTAAATTAAATAATTATGAATCCTCAAACTCTCTTACCATAATTTATTTGGATTGAAATTAGAATGCCAAAGAATTTAAAAGAAATTATGTTTATGGATTGATTGGAGCAATGAAACTAACGCCAAAGACTTTAAAAGAAATTATGTATAAGGATTGATTGGAGCAATGAAACTAGAGGTAAAATAATTGAAAACCTATAGGAATTGCTTGTTACAAAATGATCGACATGGTTGGAAAAACAACAAAATTAATCGCATGATATTAACAAGTGAGAGAGAGAGAGAGCAATCCAGCTTGACTGCAGTATTGAATTTGCTTAACTGAGTATTGCAATATTGTAGTTGGTGTTGGTGTAATTGAAGGTTGATGCGATTATCCGTAGAACTTCTTTCAATTTATAGGTCTCCAAACTAACTGCTTTCACCCACGTTCTCCACTAGTAAAAAGGTGATGTAGATTGGCTCCCAATTTTTAACTCCACATGCCCGCTTGTAGTAACGTTCAATAGTTTTTATTTAATTTTCATTAAACAAAAATTATAAAATTAATGAGATGGGTAAAATAACCTAAGCTAGACTAAAATATTTTTTTGAGTACAAACACAAGGCTATCAATGTATATATCATAAGCTTAATTTATGTCATGTTGATTTTTAATCAATACCTTAATCATACTCCCTCTTTATCATTAAAAAAAAAAACAATATAATGTAAAGAGATTATAAGAAGCAAGTATAAGACAAATAATGATAAGAGATATAAACTTCACTAATAAAAATTTACGATTGAGTATATAAAGATTATAAACATATATAGTCCAACCATCATATTTATAAAAAAAATAAAAATATTTCGAAAACCACTTTTAGAAAAAGCATTTAAAAAAATAAGAATTAAGGGGTAGGTTTAGAAATGTGGGTTCTTTTAGGGTTAGGTGGAATTCTGAAAGGGTTATCGCAATCAAAATTGTGCAACATTAGATTTTTTGCATCCCTTTCTATGTCTTGATCCTATTGATCTTCAGGACATATAGCCTTGTTCTCTTAAACTTATTATAATTTTTCTCTCTTTTTCTGGCTCCTTGGGAGTAGGCTATTGATCTTGATTTTCGTCCTTTATTGGTGTACTGAGATGAATGTTCAAGTGATCTATTATCTAGTTAGAAGTTTTGGAAATATCAAGTACCATGTGATTAAGATTTTGCGCTCTATGTTGTAGGGCAATTTAATTGGCATTTATCATGTTTATGGTTTGGTTCAGTAGATTAAGTTGGTGTAGAACCTATTGCTCTCATGTAAAGCAAATATATGATCCTATAGTCTTAAAACTATACTCAATTCTTACATTCTAGCTTTTGTTAATTTTAATCCTCGAAGCCAATTATTATTAGTTGAACAATTAGATGACATGAATATTAAACATGAACATAAATAAACCTCAATGTTAATAATGGTCCACCAAGCTTCAACAATGGCTTTAGCTTATCTCCATGCCCATCATTGTTATACTAATAAGTGGTTAAAAGTTCTTCTCCCTCTAATTTTTAGTACTACACCTTAATACTTCTTTGAAGCATCTGTCTTTAAGACTAACTCAGGGAAAACTCAAATATCGTAAATTTATCATTTTCTCTTTATGTTTTTAACAACTTGAATATCTTTATCATCCCTAAAACAAGGAAAAAAAAAAAAAGATTAAGTAGCTTTCATGGAGATGTAGATGTAGATAGTGCATCATGAGATACTTGCCTTCCAATATTAGTTACACTTAACCCTTACTCTAGCAACTTCATCAATATCAACTTCTAAGTCTTCCTCATCAATTACCTTGCCATTTTTTTTCTTGTAACACAATTCCCTTCCTATTGTCTTCATTAGTATGCTCAATGCTTAAGAACACCTTTCACTAATGCTTTATTAAGAGGTATTGGAATGATAATTAAGGCAATTTGAGTGTTTTTCTCTCTTCTTTATCTTTTGGAATTGCGTTCACGTATTTGGCAATTTTGGTAATGTAGGCCATTAGAAACTCAAATTTTTTTATTTGAGAGCATGTCCATTATATCAACTAGAATCTAAGAGGTGTCAACCTTTTTCTTTTTGACCATGCACCATAAAAAAAATAAGTCTTATATGGTACCATTGCCATTGGATTGCCCTTTCCTATTAATGTGTCAAGCCATGAACTTATAAGCAATTTTAAGAGCATGACTCTTGATCTAGGAATTATACTATTGAATGAATGTTAAGTATTTGTTCCATTTATGATGGATAGCCAGTAGCCATTCAAATTTAGTTTAAACTTTAGTGGTGTTTCTAAATAACCCATCTTAGATGCCTTAAAATGTTGGGCTAGCTCTTTAAGAGCAAGACAATACTTCTTACACTTGAATTATAAGAATATAGTAGTTACTTCTTCAATCGCATCATAATCATCTGTAAACACTTTTAATGTAGCGAGAAACTCCACTATAAGGTCTAAGTGAGCATATTCCTTAATCTTGAAGAAAAATTTCTAGCCCATGCTTTTAAAAGCTCTATGACTGGTTCATGAAGGTTATACATGGTTACATTACCAAAAACTATCGGTTTAGCAACGAAATTTTTTGTCGTTAACAGGCAGATTCCATCAATATGCCTGCTTAGCAACGAACTAGCGATAGACTAGACTGGTTGCCATTAAAGGGTAGCAATGGAATTTCAGTCTGTCACTATCTCTAGCGATGAAATTTTTCGTCGTTAAAATTCCATCATTATTCCATTGCTAACCATAGCAACAAATTGGCAACAAATTTCCCTTTGAAAAAAATAGTGACAAAATTGTAGCAACAAAAACTTTTATCGCTATTTCATCGTTAAGTTTAGCTAGGAAAATTTTGTCATTATTTTGTTACTAATGTGGTAGGTTTTCACTGCTATGTTACTATAATTTTATTTAGTATTTTTTATATTAAAAATTTTATATTTTTATATTTACTTTAAATTTTATTCAAAATTAATATTAAAGGGAACACAATATATAAAAAAATATATTTTATTAAAAATTAAAATAAATTGTATTATGTTTACAATAACATTGTACGTATAAGATACATAATTATGAAAAAAAAATCTAATCATCTCCATTATGATCATGTGCCTCCAAATAATCACTGTCCTCTGGAGGTGAAGGTGGTATTGGGAGTGTTGGTACCGGAGGCATCTGACTATGTGCGAAAGCTAACATAGAATTAGCGTTTATTGCATGGTTAGCTGAAGGGCAACAAATCATATATCAAACTCCTACTGAAGCTCGTCTTGAACCTGGCTCTTAATGCACGACACTAATTCTAGGTCTGGTAGACACTTTATCACAGGTTTAATATCACATTAAATTGCTTATATTTCACTATGCACATGGAGAATAATATAGAGAGCAATATCATATGGCCAAAATTTATACTCATGTCATGGTTTTATTCAGATAATACATTTTCAAATTATCCTATAATTTCTAAGGCTTAACCCAAATAGTCTAACGAAATTCCAACAAAGTTTCGGCATAACCAAAACCTCAATATGAGGTCTATAATTGACGTTCTTGCAAGAAAACACTTCTAATATTTTTCCAACCATAACTCTCAATACTACAAAAAAATATGCACGAAAAAATATTTCTAACATAACCATTCAACACAATGAATTCTTCACAAATCAATACCATAACCCTTCATCACAACTAATATAACAATAATCAAATAAACATCGCATTCCATGATTAAAAATAAAATATCATAAAATTAAAACTTAATTTCTAATGTCTTCATTAATTATAAAATTAATTACCTTTTTCATAATTGATTACAAATTTACAATAACTAGTTACAAAATTAATATTTAATTCATATATTTTAATTAATTCTACCATTATTAATTCATAAATAATTTAAGTAATATACTAAAAAATAATTCCTAATTTTTTAATTAATTGGTTATTTCCTAACTAATATGCCAATAAAATATATATACCAAAAAATTAATTCTTTAATAACTAATAAATTCCAACTAATTTATAACTTTCTAATCAATTAAAAAATTCATAATTAATAATTACTTCTTAACTTCCTAGTTATTATACCATTCAAAATAATATCATAAATATTAATTTTCTAATGTCTTAATAAATTTCTCATTAATTACAAAAGTTATTACATAATTATTAATTATTTCATAATTTGTTAATTAATTATAAAATTAATAGTTAATTCTTAACTTTCTAATCAATAATAAAAATTTTCTTACTTCCAACATTTCTAACTATTTACATACTTAATAATTAACTTTTCATTTTTTAATTAATTTCAAAATTAATAATTCATTCCTAATTTTCTATTTATTGTACAAACTAAATTCATATATTCAAAATTACTTCCTAATTTCTAAAGTAATTATAAAAATTAATTATGATATTAATTACGTAACTTAATTTCCTAAAATTTCCTAATAAATTAATTTATAATTTAATTCTAATTAATTATGTAATTTTCTCAACAATTACTAATTCATAGTTTCACATAATTTTCAAAATTCACATATTTTTCTCCAAATTTTAACTGATATTAGTTAGATAATACCTAATATTTCAAAATTTTACATTATTTATAATTTTAAATTTAAATATAATTTTTACACAATTAAATACACATTATTTTCACATAAATCTCCTAAATTATATTTTTTCAAATAAAAAATAATTAAACTACATAAATCAATATACCAAAAATTTACATAAAACATACCAGAGAGAGATTTAATTTCAATAGAGAGAGAGAGATCAACTAAGAGAGAGGGATGTTGGCCCTAGGCACCAAGAAGGAGGAGTTCAATTGGTGTATAAAAATTAAAACAAGAAAGGGAGAAGAGAAATGAATAGTGATGAAACACAAGATTTATAGTGGTTCGGGTATAAACGACCCTACGTCCACTCCCAAATTCTTAGAAATTGGGTATTTCACTATCTTTCAAAGGTGTTTTCAAGCTTACACCAAACTTTTACACTAGTGTTTTGAGGCTCACACAACAACGTTTACACTTGTGTTTTTAACAGGCTCACACAACAACCTCTTTTAGTGTTTTGACTGGCTCACACTATAACCTATTACAATTTGTGTTTATGCTCACACCCAACAATGACTTAAAGAGTAGAAAAGATTGAGTAGCAAAAATGCAAGAGTTTGGGTACAAAGTTATCAATTCTCTTGAGTTTACAACTGTTTGGTGAGGTATTTATAGTCTCTATCCACCAAAGAGACGTTGCAATAAAACTGGTACAAAATCATCAAAATGTGCTAGACAGATTTTTGCATTAAATGCTTGACAGTGTTAATTCGCGGAAGCTACTACTCGTTAGCGGTCGTGAAATCCAAATTCCTTAAGGAAAACCCCGTTTGTGTTTAACGACTAGTCAACGTGGCAGTTTCTCATTAGTTCACCAGGAAAATATAGTCGTTGCCTTTCATCTGCTCTCAAAAGTAGCGGTCGCGATTTCTCTTGTACAGGCCGCGACTTTGGATGTGAATTCATCTACCAAAAGTGTTCATCTTCTTCTTTTGGGTTTGTAATTGCTACCAACAAGTTCTCATCGCGATTTTTGATTTTCAATGGTTACCTATGACACTTGTCAAGCTGTGGTTGTGGACTTGATTTCTTCTTGAGTTACTTCGAAATTCGCGGTCACTACTGAGGCATGACTTACATTGTCAATTCGTCTGTGACTCCGGCTTTCCTTTCTGTGAATTGGTCGTGACAGAGAAGTGACCTGCAAATACGTCTGTCCATTTTGTCAACCTGCCTTGGTCTAGTTCGCGATCACGATTTATCAAGTTGTGGTCACGAATTAGAAGCCACTAGCTTACTTTGGAGATTTTTTTAACTTCATCCAACTTTCAATGTAAAGATTAACTAAAAACTATAAAACAACACTTAATTTAAAACATTAGAATTGATCAATCCCTTTTGTCAAGATCAAAAGAGGTCCAAGACTTAGGGTCAACCACCTTAGTCTAACAATCTCTCCCTTTTTTATTTTGACAACATAGATTGATCCTAAGTGAAAAATAATACAAAAATGTGAAGTTGGAGTATTGCATGAATGAATGCTTAAGATGAAACTTCTAAGTTTTGGCATTCAATCAAGCAAAACAAAGTGAAATTTCTAAAAAGCTAAGTATGATGCTCCCCCTTAATATATGCTATAATTTTCAAGTTAATATTCGCTAAAATACTTACTATCTCGTCCCCTTTGGCAATATCAAAAAGAGAGGATAAGGGAAAAAAGAAACAATTATAAGCATACATAAGGAGTAAAAGAAGAATACTTTTATAAAGATAAAATGCATCACACATAAGACAATATATTGCAAGAAAACAACTTTTTATTTACATAATTATGGGATCATAATAGTTGTTAAAAAACATAAAGAAAATGAAAAACAAATACAAAGATCCCTAATATAGAGTAGTGTTGAATCATCTCCGGAAGATGGTGTCTCTTGTGCTTGTGTTGCTCCCTCGGCTTCGTCCCCATCCTCAATGTCATGTTCATTGCCATATCCATCTTGCGTATCTTCAAATTAGGTGAAGTTTGGAAGATGGTAATGAGGAACTCCTAGTTTCTCTTGGAGATCCACCATATCGCTGTGAAGATGTGAAATGAAGATGAACCTTCTCTTCATCATCGTCATTAGTTTATCCAACTTTTGATTAATGGTGGTAATAGACAACTTTGTCTTAGCTTTTGGTTGAGGAAGAGGGACTTGTATGTTGCCTTCTTCAATTTGAAGCGTCTTTCTCTTTGAAGCTTAGAAGGTCTCCAGCTTCTTCGCCCCTGTCGCACCAAAAGTATAAGCATAAGTGTCCGGATGAATTGCCTTGGCGTTTATGAGATAGGTTAGGTCTAGAAAGTTTTAAAAGGGAATGAGCTTCTTGGTGAGGAATTTCTCTTTCTCCTCATCAAGTGCTCTAACAAAATGGTAGATGGCTATTATGTGGGAGGGTAAGAGAGACTGGCTTTTGGGTTTCGTACTCATATGGATCAATTGATCCACAAGGTAACAGTCGGTTTGGATTGGTTTGTTCTTAAGAAGGCAAAACAAGAAGGCCAAGTCTTTTTGAGAAACCTTCTCGTTACCATCACCTCTTGCATTTACGGAGAAGGTGATAATGTGATGAAGGATCCAAAGGTGTAGGGATTTGATGTGCTTGGATAGAGAAGAACGGGGGTCGTGTTTGGTTTCAATAGAAATCTCCGATCGAAATTCGGAGTAGATAACGTCAAGTGCGAAGATGATGAAGGGAATGTGTTCTCCAACTTGCAAGTTAAAAAGGAAGATAATTGGTCGAAGGTAATGTAGAAGGGGTGTCGCCAAAGGCCTGGAACACTAACCCGCATTGGCTAGCTCTCGAATCGAATTTTCGGCTTAATTGCGTGGTACACATAAACTCTCGTACAACTTTCTCGTATCTGGGTTCATCTCAAAATATGAACTCGTTTCATCCTAAGTTAAGGAGAAAGACTCTAATTTCAATGTTGATGCCCAAAGTTTCTAGCATGAATGTCGATGGAATCTTGTTTGGGAGAATCACTTTGGAAGAGTTTGCCTTGAATCTTTCTTTTTCTTCCTTGGTTATTCCCTTCATGACTTAGAGGGCAGGAGGTGCAGAGGGTTGAGCCACTGCCTTGCCCTTATCAACCTTGGAGAATTTCTTAGGAGCCATAGCAAGAGGGAGAAAGCTTAATGATTTAGAGAGATTTTGAGAGAGAGGGTTGATGTTTAGAAGTAGAGTGAGGAGAGTACTGCTGAAGTGGGTATTTATAGGCTTGAAGGGGTGTGGAAACTGTCAAAAACGACTAGAAATAGATTAAATGAAGAGAGGAAATGGTTGACAATCAAATCACTTAATTGCCTAGGCGGTTACTCTAATTCGCATTTGCGAATTCATGAGTCGCAACAGCGAATTCCAGAAAATGTGAGTCACAAACAAAATTTCCTCGAGAAAAGGCGCATCAATGGTCACATTTTTGAAAAATTGACCAAAATTCACGGTGGAGTGGAAATTTCACGACCGCGAATTGACATTTGACAACCGGATGAAATTGATTTGTAATTCGCGATCGTGAAGAAGAAATAACTACCGCGAATTATGAGTCAGTAAGGATAAGAATTGAAAAACCAATTTTTGAAAAATGAAAAATTGTGATCCATAGGAAAAATACATACATCAATATCACAAATCAACAAATACCAATAACCACAACAACATTACACAAGAGATCAAAAATTTTCACTTTTGGGAGCTTCCATCAAACATTCCCAATTCTCTCTTGATGAAGTTCAACCTTTCTTCATTTAGAGGTTTGGTGAAAATATTTGCAAGTTGATGATTTGTGTCAATAAATTCCAACACAACATCACCTTTTTGCACATGATCTCTATGAAAATGATGTCTAATGTCTATGTGCTTGCTTCTAGAGTGTTGGATGAGATTCTTAAAGAGATTAATAGCACTTGTGTTATCACATTTAATGGGAATGTGATCAACCACTTTGCTAAAATCCTTCAATTGTTCTTTCATCTAAAGAACTTGGGTGTAACAATAACCCGCTGCCACATATTCGGCTTCAGCGGTGGATAACACAACCGATACTTGCTTTTTACTAAACCAAGAAACTAGACATTCACCTATAAATTGAAAAGTTCCAGAAGTGCTTTTTCTATTTAATAAACTACCAGCATAATCTGCATCCGAATACCCTACATGGCTAAATTAGGAATCCCTAGGATACCATAGCCCTAAGTGTATAGTGCCATGCAAATACTTAAAGATCCTTTTAACAACATTAAAATGAAACCTAGCACACATGTAAACACTAAACATGATATTTGACCTAGAAGCAGTAAGATAAAGCAGAGATCCAATCATAGCTCGATATATCTTTTTATCTACTACCTTACCCGATTCATCCTTATCTCGCTTGATGGTATTTCTCATTGGAATTTTAGCTACCTTGCAACCATCCATGTCAAATTTCTTTAGTATGTCATTTGTGTACTTGGCTTGGTTGATGAAGATCCCTTCTTTGGATTGCTTGGTTTGTAGACTGAGAAAGAATTTGAGCTCTGCCATCATGCTCATTTCAAATTTTCTAGTCTTACACTTAGCAAAATCCTCACAAAGAGATTTATTAGTAACACCAAAGATAATATCATCAACATAAATTTGAATGATTAATGTATCATGCTTGTGTTTTTTGACAAAAAGTGTAGTGTCCACTTTTCCTTTCTCAAAATCATTTTTCAAGAGAAATGAACTAAACCTTTCATACTAAGCTCTTGGAGCTTATTTCAATCCATATAAGGTTTTGTTTAATTTGAAAACATGGTTTGGAAAACAATGAGACTCAAAACCAGGAGGTTGTTATAATGCCATTCAAAAAAGCACTCTTCACATGCATTTGAAAAAGTTTGAAACTCATATGACATGCAAATGCTAAGAGAATCCTAATGGCCTCTAATCTTGCTATGAGGGCAAAGGTTTCATCATAATCTATGCCTTCTTCTTGGTTGTATCCCTTAACAATCAATCTAGCTTTGTTTCTAGTAATGAGACCTTGCTCATCTAACTTTTTCCTTAACACCTACTTACAACCTATAATTGAGTGTTCTTTAGGCCTAGGGGCAAGTTTCCATACCTTGTTTCTCTCAAATTGATTGAGTTCTTCTTACATAACAAATACCCAACTCTCATCATCAAGAGCCTCATCAATTGACTTTGGCTCAAGTTGAGAAACAAATGCAAAATTATTATCTAAATGATGAAGTTGAGATCTAGTACTTACACCCTTAGATGTATCACAAATGGTTAAGTCTTTGGGGTGATACTTGGAGAATCTCTAATCTTTGGGTAGATCTTGGCTTGGCTCTAGTTGTTGTTGATGATGTTAGTCTTCATCTATTCTTGATGAATCACCTTCTTCTTTATCTTTATCAACTCTTCTTGTAGAATCATCCAATTCCAGTTTTTCAAGATCACTTATAAGATCATCAATAAAGATACCTTTCCCAAGATCAAGTTTACTAGACTCATCAAAGATAACATTCATAGATTCTTCAACTACCATTGTACTTTTGTTAAAGACTCTATATGCTTTACTTGTGGTGGAATAACCTAAGAAGATTCCTTCATTGGTCTTAGAATCAAATTTCCCAAGATTATCCTTGGTGTTCAAAATATAATACTTACATCCAAATACTCTAAGGTATGAGATCTTGGGTTTTCTACCATTCCAATGCTCATAAGACATTTTATTAAGAATGGATCTTTTGAAAACTCTATTTGCAATATAACATGAGGTATCAATGGTTTCGGCCTAAAAGTAATTTGATAAGGAATACTCATTGAGCATTGTTCTAGCTATTTCTACTAAAGTTCTATTTTTCCTCTCTGCAACACCATTTTGTTGTGGTGTTCTAGGAGTTGAAAATTATGAAAAACTCCATTCTCCAAACAGTAATTTTCAAATGACTCATTTTGAAATTGCTTTCTATGGTCACTTCTAATAGAAGATATGAAGTAACCTTTTTCATTTTGAACTCTTTTTGGAAAACTTTTGAAAGCATCTAATGAATCATTCTTATGAGCTAGAAAAGATACCAAAGTGAACCTAAAGTAGTCATTTACAAGGACTAGTGCATAATACTTTTCATCTAAGCTAGCACTTCTAGTAGGTACTATCAAGTCCATATGGATAAGTTGAAGTGGTTTAGATGTACATACAACATTTTTGGCTTTGTGAGAAGCATGGTGTTGCTTCCCCATGTGGCATAGACCACATGTCTTGTCTTTGAAGAAGCTTAGCTTAGGAAGTCCTTTCACTAACTTTCCTTTGGACAGGCTTTGAAGAAGATCCATGCTTGCATGCCCAAGCCTTCTATACCACAACTAAGCTTCATTGCTCAAAGACATAAGATACTTAAAAGATTGGTTAGCTAAATTGTCTAAGTCAATTAAATAGGTATTGCCTTTCCTCTCACCCTTGAAAATAATGTTATCATCCACTAAAGTGGTGACTCAACATTCCCTAGGATCAAAGGTGACTTTATTACCTTTGTATTATAATTGACTTACACTCAACAAATTATGTTGTAAGCCACTAACTAAAAGAACATCATTAATTAAAGAACATCCATCCTTACTAATGGTTCCAATGCCAATTACTTTACCCTTGGCATTGTTACCAAATGTGATGTCTCCACCTTCTTTTTCTTTCAATGCCATGAATAACTTTCTATTTCCAGTCATGTGCTTGGAACATCCACTATCCATATGCCAATTGCTTGATTCGGTGGTTGCCACATTCCCCTACACAATAATAGTAAGTTACCTTTTCTTAGGTACCCAAGCATACTTAGGTCCTTAGGGGTTAGAAGATGAAGGGTCCTCTAATTTGAGGTGAGCCTTCCTAATATAACAATGAATGTTAATATGTCCAAATCTCATGCAATAATGACATTGGAGTTTAGACTTAGAAGTCTTTCTCTTTTGCATAAATTTAGTATGAGTAGGAGGCCTTCTCATACCTTGGTCATGTGAATGCATGCATGAACATGTATGATGAGTAGGAGTAGAAAACTTTTTATGAGTATGACCATGCTTTCTGTTGTAAATGTGGGCATGGTTAGCTCTTTGAGTCTTGGTTCTAGGGCTTGGGAGAGTCTTCTTTTTGCCCTTAGGCTTAGGAGGCTTAGTGCTAGGAGCACTTTTCTTCCCAATTACCTCAATGCTAGATGTTGGAGGTTCTAATGATCTAACAAATGTGGTATGAGATGATGATGAGGCTCCATTGAAGCCTAAACCATGCCTAACTAGTGGTGGTCTTTGTGACACAATCACTGTGTCCAAGGCTTCTTTTCCTTTAGAGATTGAGCTTCTAAGCTCAATGACTTCTCCTTTAAGAGTGTCATTCTCCTTTCTTAATGAATTCATTGAAGAAGATGATGTGGAAAGTTTTTCTACTAAGTTTTTGAGTTCTTCATTAGAAGTTCTTAACTCATTTATAAGATCACTAAGAGTCTTATATTCATCTTCTAATTTTGAACACCTTTTCTTATAAGTTTTAACTTGTGACTTATACTTGTCACATCTCATGGTTAGAGCATCTAGAAGCTCTTCATTTATCTCATCAAATTCAAAATCAAAATGAGAATGGGAAGAAGTACTTACCTTATTTGTAAAATCTTTTTATGCCATGAAACATATATTGACAACCTCTCATTCTTCCTCATTTTCACTTGAGCTTTCATCCCAAGTGGCTGAAAAACTTTTCTTTTTCTCCTTGTCCCATCTTTTATTCTTCTTTAATTTGGGACTCTCATACTTGATGTGGCCTTGCTTTCCATATTCATAACAAATGACATCGTTGGATTTCTCTCTTGGATTAGGAGCTGTCTTCTTGAAGCCTTTTCTTTTTTGTCTTCTCTAGATCAACTCCTTTGTCCTCCTAGAGAGCATTGCTAGCTCTTTTTCTTCCTTGTCACTTTCTTCATCACTTGAGGTGATCTCTACCTCCTTCTCTTTTGTTGAAGCTTTAAGAACCATGGTTTTTCTCTTTTTTTCTGGTTTGTCTCCTTGGCCTCTTAGCTTCTTCATTTGTTCATCTTTTTGTAAGGTCAACTTATGAGTTAAGAGTTTGCCTATCAACACATCGGTTGGAACCTTTCCAATCTTCGGATTGGATTCTTGTATGCTGTAAACTCTAACACCAAATTTATCTAGAGGAAAAGTTTTAATGATTTTTGTGTTTACCTCATAGATAGTGAGAGCTCTTCTAAATTTCTTTATGTTGGTGACAATGGACAAATGCCTATTTATCATTTCTATGATGCTCTCATTGTCCTTCATCATGAAGAGTTCCCATTCGGTGACATACATCTCTAAACGGCTTGATTTAACTAGAGTTGTGCCTTCATGATAGTTCTATAAAGTCTTCCAAATGACATGTACTATTTGATAATGTTGCACTCTTCCAATCTCTTCTCTAAAGAATGAGCTTAAAAGAATGGTCATTGCTATCTTGTTCTTGCCATTTGATCTCCGGTGAGCTTCAACCCATTCTTCCTTTGGGATTAATTCTTCATTACCATCCACAACTCTAGTGGTTGGCTTCCATTCCTTAATTACCACATCCCAAAGTCTACCACATCTATGTCAAGATAGATCTCCATCCTATACTTTCAATGAGTATAGTCTATTCCATCAAAGTGTGGCTTGAGTTGTGAGTGGATTCCCTCTTGTGCCATGATCTTTGTTCACCCAATGAAGGTTTGATTATGAAGCTTGGCTCTGATACCATTTATTGGCCCTAGGCACCAACAAGGGGGGTTGAATTGGTGTATAAAAATTAAAACAAGAAAGGGAGAAGAGAAATGAATAGAGATGAAACACAAGATTTATAGTAGTTCGGGTATAAACGACCCTACGTCCACTCCCCAATTCTTAGATTTTAGGTGTTCTACTATCCTTCAAAGGTGTTTTCAAGCTTACACCAAATTTTTGCACTTGTGTTTTGAAGGCTCACACAACAACCTATACACTTTTGTTTTGAGGCCCACATAACAACCTTTGCACTTGTGTTTTCAACGGGCTCACACAATAACCTCTCTTAGTGTTTTGACAGGCTCACACTATAACCTATTATAATTTATGTTTATGCTCACACCCAACAATGACTTAAAGAGATAGAAAAGCTTGAGTAGCAAAAATGCAAGAGTCTAGGTACAAAATTATCAATTCTCTTGCATTTACATCTATTTGGTGAGGTATTTATAGCCTCTACCCACCAAGGAAACGTTGAATTAAAATTGGTACAAAATCATCAAAGTGTGCTAGATAAATTTTCATATTAAATGCTTGACAGTCTTAATTTGTGGTCGTTATTACTCGTTAGCGGTCGTGAAATCCAAATTCCATAAGGAAAACCTCGTTTGTATCTAACGACTACTCCGCGTGGTAGCTTCTTATTAGTTCATCAGGAAAATATACTTGTTGTCTTTCACCTACTCTCAAAAGTAGTGGTCATGATTTCTCTTATACAGGCCATGACTCTGGAAGCGAATTCATCTGCCAAAAGTGTTCATCTTCTTCTTTTGGGTTCGCGGTCACTATTAATAAGTTCTTATCGCGATTTTTAACTTCCAACGATTAGCTGAGACACTTGTCAAGCTGTAGTTGTGGACTTGATTCCTTTTTGAGTTACTTTGAAATTCGCGATTGCGACTGAGGTATGACTTACACCGTGAGTTTGTCTGTGACTTCGACTTTCCTTTCTTTGAATTGGTCACAGTAGAGAAGTGACCTGCGAATTCGTTTGTCCATTTTGTCGACGAATTTCAAATTTGTTACCAATTTTGAAATTCCATCGAGAATTTGTCACTAAATTTGTTGTTATTCTGACATATTTTTATAGTGTTAAATAAACCCATTCAATGAACTTTCCATAGTAGTTTTTCTATTAGCTACCCTCCTAGCTAGATTTAGTTATTATTACTAAGTAAATCCCACCATCATGGATTGAGACAGTGGCGATGCTAAAGTCTAAATTGGTTTGAGTTTTAGTCAGTGCTTTTAAGATCTCTATTTTTATTGTCTTGTCCTTCCTTATTTTAGTTCTTTACTTTGGGGATAGGTGGAGCTGAAGACAGTTCTTGTATTTTTCTCTTTTCTTTTTTCAATACTTTATGATCTTCTTATTTTTTAACATTTTTGAGTATTAGAGCTTGATGAAGAGTTTAGTTCCATTTAGGTTTCTCTCCTTTTAGTGTTATTGAAGATTTTAGGAAAGAGGGTTTAGATATTAGAAAGTTGATAAAAGTAAATGAAGAGGGGGAAGAACATGATTGAAGCATATTTTGAATGAAATTTGCAAAATCAAAATAAACTTGACAATTATCTACATAGTGAAAAACAAATGACCATTGGAACCCTATCAACAAGGGTTGGTACTTCTCTCAATAGTTGTAGAATATAGCTATTATGTGATCCCTTAACTTCCAACAAGCAAACAATCATTACAGTTTCATAATGGTCATGGGTAATTTAAATAATCATGGAATACTACTAATTTTTTAAGAATTTTAAAGGCTATTCAATAGGGGTTAGGAATCATTTCAAAGGTCATTAGCTTTTTTAGTGTTCCAAAAATACATCAAACTATATTTTAAACTTTTTTCAAACACTGATGGCTAATCTATTAAGCTAAAATTTCTATGAACTTAATTAATATGGAAAATTAATAGGGCATGATGATCTCAAGAATTTAATTATGTAGTCCATATATAATTTTTAAAATCTTCATAAATAAAACAACACTTTCATATCAAAGTAATGGCTCAAAACCATATTTAGGCTTAAAATTTACCCAATTGAAGCTTTCATAAGATATTCCCACCAATCATGCCAAGTTCCCTTTAACTCATAGACAAACACTAAATATAAATATCAGTCTCGATATAATTAGATATAAAAGGCTTCTAAACATAATTTTATAAAGCTTTTAACCCATTATTTTACCTTCTTCATCAATCTCTAGTTTGATATTGATGCTCATTGGAGTCTTGTAAGGGTTTCTAGATTCTATTCCAAATTTCTTTAACAAATTTTTATTGTACTTTACTTAATTAATGGAGGTTCCATCTTTTCTTTACTTGATTTGCAATCTAAAGAATAATTTTAGCTTTCCCATCATGCTAACTTCAAACTCACTTTTTATTATATTTGAGAATTCTTCATACAAGCAAATGTTAGTAGCACTAAATATAATGTCATCAACATAGACGTGCTATTAATACATACTTCACCTACCTTTTAATTAATAATATTGTATCAACTGATTCCTCAATAAAACCATTTTCTAAAAGAATGTTTCTCAATCTCTCATACCAAGCTCTTGGTGTTTGTTTTAAGCCATATAGGGTTTTAGTGAGTTTAAAAACATGGTTTGGAAACATATGACTTTGAAGGATGTTTCTACATAGGCTTCTTCCTTTATAAAACCATTTAGAAAAACACTTTTATGATGGCTTTAAGCTTATCAAACCTACCCTTAAAACACCTATTTGATTCATATAATGAAATGGTTTTTAGATCCCAAAACTAAGGTCCATACCTTATTTTGCTTAAATTGATTTAAGTTTTTCTTGCATAAAAATGGCTCAATAATTTTCATTATTGATGACTTCTTCTATGATCTTAGGCTCATTGAGAGATACAGAGGCAAGATTGTTATATGTATTTCTAAAGAAGGATTTAGTTATTACTTTTCATGTTTCACTTATGATCAGTTTTTTAGGATGATTCTTCTTGTAAGTCTAATTTCTTGTTGTTGAACCATTTGCCTTAAATTAAAGATGATGCAGAAGGATCTTCACCTTAATGGTCACTTTCTTTGTGCTTATTGCCCAATGTCAAATTTATCAAAGGGACCTACAAAATCATTAACATTTTTTCCTTTGGGTAAATTTCACTCATTGACCCTTAACTTATAATACACACTAGTATCCTTAAATGGAAAAAAAAGCATATAAAAACCCCATCAATAAAAAATAATGCATTGAATAATGATGTGGCAGAATTGGTAAATTTTTTAGCTAACATGGCTCATATAATTTTTTAGCTAACATGGCTCACTTTCTCTTTCCTCTTGCATAAACACCACACATCCCTAACTCTTGCCATTCATTGTTACTATTGTTCACTATTTTTTTTATTTATCATCTTCATCTCTCATTCTCGCCTTCCAATCAAATCAGTTCTTGTAGTCGACAAAGAGTTTTTCCTCCAAGGTGTGCTCCTTACTGTCGCCCCATTAACCCCAAACACATTAGATCATCATCATCCCTAACTCCTGCTACTACTTCCACTACATGACGAAAGATTTGGATCCAAAATCTATCTCCAAGATCCAATTCGCCCTTCAATATGCCTTCGATGAATCTGATCTTATACCTATTAGCACCTACTTTTCTTGCCTCAAAACTTAAAGCCCTGCTGGCCAACGATACTCATGTAATATGTAACAATATAGATACGCAGTCCAAAACATGAGACTTTCATCCTTTGACTCTGATCAATATTAGTTTTAATGTTATTGCTAGCCTGTTTCCTAGACGTTATGTGCTAGCTCTGACGGACTAAAAACTTTTAAAAATTAGACAAATCAATGATAGAAAACAAGCTCAACTTGTTTCAGATACAAAGGGATGATCAAGGTTCGGGTCAGTCAATAGAGAGTATATAGGCTGGAGCACCTACTAGAAACAAAAACATTCCATCATATAAAGAACATAGGCCCTTCTAAATCTAATTGAAAGCTCAACCCAAAATACCCTAAAAACATTTTAAGATACATTTATCCTTAGTTTAAAAGAGGAGGAAATAAAGATAGGAAAATAGATGGTTGGAGACTAGGAAGGAATATTAACTTTTTACTTAATTAAGGATGAGAAACTTAAGGGGTAAAGAAAGTAGGGCCAAGTAAGAGGCTGCTATTCGTATGCCATGGGTTGATTTGAAACAATCCCTACACCAAGTTTGGAAGAAATTTGCTCCTTCATGGTTGTTTGATAAATTAAGTAAAATAGAGTAAGTATTGAAAATGGTCCTATTCTTTTGATGTTTTTGTTGATGACTCAAAGTTTATAACAACCTAATAGTTTATGAATATTTGTTTGAACCAATTTGGATTATAAAGGGCAGAGATATCACTGGTAGAAAACTATAATATAATGTTCTCTATTTGTTCAATGAATGAACTACTTTTTCTATTTTTTTAAAAAAAAACTTTACACCAAAAAATCATGGTATACAACTGATGTTGATTGCTACCACTTCCACATCATCTTTTGCATTGTAGGGACAATCGACATTTTTTTAATACTGTTCTTTTGTAGTGCAGAGACAATCACCATTGTTTCCTTGCATATTTGGTCATAAAGCTAATGGGTAAATGCATTCTACCTTAACAATTCGTTATTAATGTTGAATTAAAATTTATTACATTCTTAAGTTATTGTCATAACTTATGATTTTTTTAGCCATTTGTATGGTCTTAAGATTATGGAGAGTGTTGGTCTTGGTGTGATTGATCACCAACTAGGTGACCATGTTCTTCCTGTGTTTAGTAAAGAGTGCAAGGATTGCCACCACTGTAACTTAGAAGAGAGCAACATTTGTGACCTCCTTTGAAGAATGCTAGGTCATATGTTAAATACTTATGAACTATAGTTTTTACTCATTGTAGTTAGAAATTAACTGAGAGCCAGGATCATGTTTTGATGGTACGTCAGATGAGGCCTAGTGTAAGATTTTTGAAGGCTTAATCTATAAAGGGAACTTATTCTTCTCAGGGTAGAGGAGCAATGCGAGGCAGTGATACTGCTTCTTAAGGAGACCATGGTGATTAGAGCGGTGATCAATTTGCAAGATTCCATACCATTCATGGTGGTTAATAATTTGCTTATTGGCACTGAGGAGGACTTTAATGACTACCAAGATCTGATTTGAGCGACCACAACTCATATTCTTATTCAAAAGGAATAAGGACTTGAGAAAGAAAAGAAGCTCAGGTTTAAATCCAGTAGGCGGCGCATGTGCTCAAGTAAGAGGAAGAAAAAATAATTAAACTCAACATTGTTTATAGCAAAAGTGGGCCACACATCAACTAAAAAATTACTGATACTTCCATGTCATCCTTTTGGCTTTGATTTTTTATTTGAGTTATTTTTATGTGTGTTTTTCCGTTTAAAAATATTAATATGCATTAGTTATAAGCTAAGGGACAATGATTGTAATTAACCTTTTTTCCTTTCTAGAGAATGTTTGGTTAGATTCATTAAAATCAATATGTATTGACTCTTCAACAATAAGAGTTCTCTTGTTGAATAGTATATACCCTTTACTAGAGGTAGAGTAACCTAAAGATTCTTTCATTACATTTGAAACACTTACAACTAGATACTCTAAAATATATAAATTTTTTTTTTTTTTGGTTTCATAGCCATGGGAAGTTTTCTTTAAAATTGGCCTCACTAGAACTCTATTTAAAACATAATAAAAGGTATTGATGACTTCTGCCCAAAATAATTTGATAAATTATTCTCATTTAATATAGTTATAATAATCTATTATAATCTCAACTATATCATTTCATTGAGGAATTCTAAGAGTAAAGAAATTGTGAGAAATACCATGCCATAAAATTTTTAAAATCTTTCATTCTTGAATTCTCTCTCATGATCACTCTTAGTGACAAAGATTTTTTAAATCCTTTTTAGTTTAAAATTTTTTGCAAAGGATTTAAACCATCAAAATAAGAGTTCTTATGTGGGAGTAATATAATCTAAGTATGCTTAGATAAATCACTGACATTTATGAATGCATAATGCATGCCTTATGTACTAGCTTCTCTACTATAGTAAAAAAGATCTATGTGTAATAGTTAGGGAGATATAGAAGATGTTTCATTGTTTTCAGCTTTAAATGGATATTTAACTTATTTTCCTCTCTAACATGCATTGCATACTCTGTCTTTGGTGAAGTTGATCTTAGGAAGTCCGTCTACTAGACGTTTCTTTCTTAATTTATTGATAAACTCTATGCTAGAAAGTCCAAGTCTTTTATGTGTATTCTAGCTTTATCAACTATTATCAGTAAATATTAACATCTTTGTTAGCCATAAAATTTAAATCAATAACATAAATATTTTGCACTCTCTTACCAATGAAAAGTAACTTGTTGTCACTTATTCTTACACATAAAATATTTAGATTCAAATATAACTCTAAAACCATTGTGACAAAGTTCATTTATATTTAGCAAATTATGTTTGAGGCCATGAACTAATAAATGAGTCAACATTTTTACCAATTTTACCTATATCTATATTTTTTCCTTGCCATTATCATGAAAAGTGATATTTTAAGTCCTTTAACTTTGTCACATTTGATCAAGAACTTCATCTCATCTATCATGTACTTTGAGCAATTACTATCAAGATACTATTTGTCTTTCTCGATACTAGATTGCAAGCATGTTTGCATAGCAAAATCATTTGCTTTTAAGCGCACAAATGCACTTAGATCCTTATGGGTTAGTTTTAAATAATTGTTTATCATGTATTCTATAGTGGCAATAATCAGCAATATGATCATATACACTATAATAATAGTAGTCACCATTAAGTATGAATGTTGTGGTCTAGGCTTTTATAATGAGTACCTAGGCATAAATTATTTCTTAGGGACATGCTTCCTAAGAGTATTGTTTTTAGGTGCACAATTCCTTGTCTTTATATGCATTGCAAAATTGTCTACCTGCCTTTGGGGCTTAGACACGTAATAAGTGTCATGCATAGTCATGTAAGTAGAATGCCTTGGTGCATATATATATATATATATATATATATATATATATTACCTTCTTGGCTTATATGAATGGTACACTTAAACATAGTTAATCTTGGGCAGTGAAAGTTTAGCATATGCTTGTGCATGTGTATTGGTCTTAGACCTTTGATGCTTGTGCCTTGGCACTAGCATTCACCTTTTTTTCAAAAATATGCTTATCCTTTAGAGAACTTAGATAAGTTCTCACTTAAGCTCTTATTTTCATTTCTTAAACACTCTACCTTTTTGGTGAGGTTTTCAAGATTGTTTAGTGAAACTTTTTTTTTTTTTTTTATCATTTTGGACTAGAGAATGATGAGATTAAAGGAGTCCTAACTTTTTATGATATTGACAATTGTTTTATATAGATTCTTATGAGAGTAAGAGTTACATAAATTTAACTCATTTTCATCATGACTTTCACTGCTACCACCTATGTCACTTGAAGTAGCTTGCCTATTTTCTTCCAAAGTCATGATGTATAGATATGCCATTTCTTTTTTATCTTTCAAACTTTTTGTTTTAGAAGAACTTGTGTCATTCCAAGTGACTTTGAGGACTTTTTTCCCTTTCTTGGCATGATGCTTCTTGGAAGAATACTTATACTTCTTTAGCTTAAAGGTAGTTTTTGTCTTTAAGTGTCCCTTCTTATTATATCCTTGGCATATGACTTGAGACCTTGAGGACTTCTTCTTGTATCCTTTTCTCATATTCCCTTTATTTTTCACTAAGAGCTTCTTTCCTTGGTTTTATATGAGTGCCAATAGATCATCTTTATTGCCAAATCACTTTCACTTGAAAAAGGTTAGTGAAAAATAAAAGGTGTTTCAGTTCTTACCTCTTTTTCCTTCAAGGTGATGTCCTTATTTTTTTGCACTTCATCTCCAAGTAGCCTCCCTAAAGCAATATCATGTGTAAGAAATTTACACATGAGTTCATCATGGTAAATGGCTCTTGCTAGTTGCCCTCTTTAATAATGATCTTTTTTGCTTCCACATGTCCCTAGGAAGAATTCTAAAGATCTTTACCACCATTTCCTCATTTTGATATGTCTTTCTTAAACCTTTGAGAGTCATCAATATATCAATAATCTTATTGTACATTTCAATGATGGACTCTTGAGATTCATATACAAATGTCTCATACATTTATGTATGCATTTATATCTTTTTCTTCTTGATTATATTAGTCCCTTCATGTTGTGTTTAGAGAGTATCCCAAATCTCCTTACAAAAATATAAATTTGAACCTTAGTATATTGAGATTTATGGATTGGACATTATAAACATTTATAACCCTTCTCTTATTTAGGTTAGCCTTATTCTTTTTGAGTGTCCGCTTACATTTCTTCTTGGACACCATTACATCCCTATAAGTTTAGTTGAAACTTGTCTTCATTCATTCACAATGACCTAGAGGTCCATGGTCTCATTATCAAGGAAGATTATATTCTTTTAATGGTCATAATCATCACCTTGAAGAACGGGGTTTATGGATGGATTGTGATTCTTCTTGAATTACCATGATTTGTTATCTTGTAGCTAAGCTTGATTAAAAGAAACCCTACTCTGAGACCACCTATTATCCCAAGTAGCCCTATAAAGGGTGAATAGGGGTATGAAAATTATTTGTGAAATAAGTGCGAAGAAGAAGACTTCATAGTGAAAAAAAAAAACAAAAAAAAAAGAGATACATAGATCTATAGATATTTAGCCATAACCTTGGCCTACATCTTCTTTAATACTTTCACTAAAGAGTTCTACTAAACAAGTAGCTTACAGGTGTTATTTAAACCTTTATACAAGTGAATTTGCAGGTACCACTGAAAACTATCTAAGATAATTTTTGGATAATATCAAATCTATACTTAGATTTACAGATACTATCTTAAGCCTTACAAAGGTTATAAAGTAATCTAAGCTTCCCAAATTAAATGGTGATCCTCATACAAGAATTATAAAAAAGTGTATATGCATATGAAAGATCATTCACTTAATCAATCAAGCTTTTTCTTTATATAAGAAAAATCAATATTAATAGGCTCTAAGTATGAGCTTTACACTTGTAGAACACTTGGAGTTGAGTATTTGAAATAGTTTCAAATAGGTTCTTTTCTTATTTTGAAAGTAACTCTCTTTAGTTCATGGAGTGTGCAAATGTGAGCTTTGTTCCCAAAAATATCTCTTTGTTTATATCAATAACTTTTTCAAAGTCTATAGTGTATGGACTTATATAGGTTTCTCAAAAAAAAAAAAAAAAAAAGCTAATACTTGTATAATTAAAAATCTATTAGAGACCTATTAACAGTCATTGAGATCCTTGCCATGATCATTGAATGCTTAATGGGCTCAATAGATACTTTTGGTAGTAGTTGGCTAGCTTTCTTAACATTCTCAACAATGGTTATTTACTAGTTGAAGTCTGATGTAGTACATTAAGTTCTTGTTTTTAAGATGTTTCTATATTTGTGCAATTTCAATTATCTTAGCTGATATTTTTTGATTTTATTATTTTATGCATTAATTGAAATTAATATTTCTTATCAGATAATTATAAAGATACATCTATATATCAATTCAATGAGTTGAGAAAAATTTTACTTTTCTACTAACTGCTAAAATCAAATTCAAGTAGGTTGAAAAAGAAAAAGAAAAATTAAAGTAAGTACACTGATTAAAGTTAGATTATAAATTTTTTTTATTTTATACTTTAGAAAAAGGTAATGATTCTTGTTTTTAAAATCAAATCAGACAATGAATTGATTAATTAATTGATTTTGATTAATCGATTGAGTTGATATAATTTAATTAACTTAATAATAAATAAAATTTAAAAATATTTGCATTATAATAACTATAAAAAACATATTTATAATAAAAGAAATAAAAGAACAATTTTAAAAACCAGCGCAAGGCTACCTAAATTAATTATTAATTATTACAGTTTTCAAAAAAGTGATGGCGGTGCAAATATAAATACATGCGATGAGCTCGAAGTTTTTCATCTCTTGGAAACTTCATGGTAATCTCTATTCTTTTGGAGCTCGATTCAAACAACTACTTATCATATCTATTATCTGTACATATATGCATCACACATATATATATGTATTAATAACATGGATACAAAGGTACTTTCCTCTGGAATCCCTTTCTCAAGCCTTCCGGAAAGTTACATCAGGCCGGAATCGGAACGTCCTCGGCTATCAGAAGTTTTGCCTTGCGAGGAAGTTGCAGTTATCGACTTGGGCTGTGAGGATCGAGCCCAAATCGTCAAACAAATCGGTGATGCCTGCAGGGGATATGGATTTTTCCAGGTATTCCATTTTCAAAGCTTCCTTTTTTTCCCCCTAAATTTGAATCGTGACTTTATGCATAGGCTATAAATATTGGACTGCATAGTTTCTGGCCCAATCAGCGTTTTGAATTTTATATTTTTTGTAAATTGAGTCTTGGGTTGTGTGGAGGTTATCAATCATGGAGTGCCCCTGGAGACAGTGGAGAAAATGTCAATAGTTGCCAGGGACTTCTTTAGTCTGTCTTTGGAGGAGAAGCTGAAGCTATACTCAGATGACCCATCAAAGACAATAAGACTTTCTACTAGTTTTAATGTGAAGAAGGAGAAGGTTCACAATTGGAGAGACTACCTCAGACTCCATTGCTATCCTCTTGACAAGTATGTGCCTGAATGGCCTTCCAATCCTCCTCCATTCAAGTAAGTCTATGTCTCATTCTCTGGTCTCTAAGATATGCTTTAGGCACCACCACTTGTAGTTATTTGTGTCTCATTTTTTCTGAAATTCTTTTATTCACTCGTAAAACAAAAAGTCACACCAACCCTATTCAAATACAAAATAAAGGAAACTACAAAACTCAAATTGGCTTAAATTTAAAATAATTTTAAAAATTTTGATAAAATTTGATCTATCCTTATCTTCCAAATGTGGCTTGAAAATATTTAATTTGAAATAGTTTATATTTAATTCAATTTAAATTATCAATTTTTTTTATAAAATGCTTTTTTTATTTAAAAAATAAAAATATTAAGCTGGTTATTTCATGTTGGTTCTAGAGGTGTTGCAACCCATGTCACTGACTGTCCGACTGTCCAACTGTCCAAGTTATTGTTGGTTCAGTTAAGTAGTACACATTCAGAATCTCTTCCCTGCCTGCATAAGATATACCTGCAGTGGTAACACCCCATGTGCCCATATGGGCTCCAGATGGACGTAATAAGAACAACTTCTTATTTTTTTTTTTTAATGTTAGATTATCCGTATCCTTCCATCATTGGCTACAAGAGATTAATTAAAATTCGAGTGGAATATGATCGCTAGGGCAGTAAAATTGTTGATCTAGACGCTTAGTGGTCTGAATAAGATTTTTATAGTCCACTTTTCCATCCATGCTAAACAAATTTTGCGTATTCAACGGAAGAATTATTATTAGATTTTTTTTTTTTGTTTTTTTCTTCAATTAAGTCCACTATTCCACCCGTGCTAAACAATTTTGCGCATTCAATGGTAGAATTATTAGTCGATATTTTTTTTAATTTTTTGTATTTCTCTTCAATTAAGTATTGGTGGGGGATTTTGAAAGTGAAAGTTTGAATCCTGGCTACCAATTTAGATATATATATATATAAGAAAAATAATTGTTCTTTATTTTATATTTTAAAGAAAAATATGAATTTCATTTATAAAATTAATAAATTATACAATTTAATAATAATAATAATATATCAAGAAATATTAAAATACCAAAAAATGAAATTTATTCATAATATTTTCAATTAAAATAATTGATTACTTAAAATTACATTAGGTGGAAGGCACGCTCAACAATTATTAAAATCATAAATTAATTTTCATGATATTTAAATAAAAAAATAAATCTGAAAGTTTTAAGAATTTAATAAAAAATAAAACTCTAACAAATTATATTTTATTTTTAAGAAAATATGAATATCATTCATAAAATTAATAAATTATAGAACTTGATCTATAGATATAATAACAACAATAATAATATATCAAGAATATGAAAACATAAAAAAAAAAAAATCAAACATATTCATAATATTCATCAATCAAAATGATTAAACATTTAAAATTACAATTCGATTGGAAGTACTCTCAATTTATTTAATGACTATTAGAATACCACACTCATTATAATAAAGTATTTCAAAAAGTAAAATTTGAATTTTATTAACTATATACTTTGAAGTTTTGATGATTAAATATTTTATAATGATTTTAATGATATTTAATCAATATTTTCAACTTAATGTCTCTCTCACGAGCTATTCAAACAATAGTTTCAAATAAATCTTTAAGTTGTATTTCCAATCTAATCTCTCGTTTTTCAAAATATACTTGAATTTATAGTCACAGTTATGGCTTTTCTTTGCATGTGCTTATATGGTTGATTTTCGAAGAGAAGGAGATGAGATCAGAAAATTGCTTGGGTGGTTATGGTGAGGGCAGCAAATATAATTATCAATAGACTTTTGATGCATTTTTAAAATATAAAAAATTGACTAATATATTTATAATAAATCTTGGAAAAATTTTAGTAATTTATTATACAGGAAACCACAGTTAATTGTAGTTGTTGGCGCTTATAGGATGTATCAATATTGTCATACTATAGTGCATATGGTCGAATTATGAAATTTATTGATAATATAATGAGGATTTTAAAAATGGTATTTGTACTAAAAATTTGAATTAAAAATGTTTTTATATATAAAAAAAGAGGGAAAAGAAAATAAATTAGCCATTGGAATCTTCATTTGGGTTAAGGCATTTTTTTTTTAAAAAGTGAGATTCTCATTTTGTCCAACAATTATTTTTTAAATATATATAATAAATTTTAATCATATGTCATCTATAATATGATTAACGGGTGAAAAATAATTTTAAAAAGTGAAACAAAGTAAAATATTTACAAGTAGATGTCATCGAGATTTAAATTTCATTAATTTTAATAAAATAATTAAAAAATGGGTGAAAATATTTAATTATTTTGATAAAAACTTGCTTGGAATAGGTGTAGCGTGTTAACAAATTTTAAACAAAATATTTTTTAAATTGTTATATATATAAATATATGCGAATAATGTCATCGTTGAGGTAATAGATGACTTCATACTTATTCTACAGGTTTTAACAGTCAATCATTTAATTGTATATTGCAAAATTAATTCGGTGCAGGTACTGACAAATTATACAATGTAAAATTATCGAATCTTTGAATCAACTTTTAAAAATGAATAGGATAAATAAAATTTAAAATGAGTAGTTGAATTTACGTTTTAAAATTGAAAAGGCCAAAAAAAGAATAAAATTTAAAAAATCAAAAAAGTCAATAAATCAGGTTAAATTAGTTCATTAAAAAATTATCACTATGATTGTGAAATTTTTTACAAAAAAAATCATTAAATTGATTGAATTAAAAGTTGATTAATAGATTGATTCCATATTTCATCTAATTTTAAAAATACAAGTTTAAATCACAATTTCATTGGTTAGGAATATTCGCGTCGATATAAGCCATAGTCAAATCATTTATTATAAAGGTTGTGACGTCAGATAGGGAAATCGCGTTGATGTAAGCAAGTGGCATCATGGCGATGTATTATTGCTTGCCAGTAGGTTAACGTGTAACCGAGTGGGACGCTGTCGTATCATGTCCGGAACCTATTTAATATATGGGAACTTGCAATTTGCCAAATCAGTTTCTTCTAGAAGCATGATTCACATGTTATGTTTTGCTCTTATCTTTCTCTTGTTTTTTTTCTTTTTGTTTTTTTTTGAGATTTGATTTGCTCTTATCTTTAATAGTTTTGTGAAAGTCTACTCATATCGATCCTCTAAAAATTGGTATAAATAACAAATAAGTTGATTATATTTTTAATGGTATTAAATGGATTATAATTCATTTAACTATATTAATATAAAGGTAGATATGAATTGAATAAAGGTATTTATTTATTTAATATTTTTTTATGCTAGTTTTTAATAATTTTATATAGTATTATAAAGTAAAAATAAACATATACATTATTAAAAATAATATTATATTATTATTTTATATAAGCGATGAAAATTAATTTATTTTAATAATAAATTTATTTAATATTATGAATCTAATGAAATATTTTTTTTTATTAAAGTTAAAAGATTAAATGGTATAATATATATTAAATAAAATATATCCGTCTACAATAATAACCACCCATTAATCCTTCACAAATCCAATAATTTATCAGAGCATCTTTCGAAATCTTGAAGTTCTCTGAAAACAAGGTATGGTAAAGGAAACACCATCGAACTCTATTAGAAATTTGAAGAAATTGATTTAAAAAAAATTAGTGAGGTTAAATCTAAAAATAGATGAATTAAAATTAATTTAAATTAACCGTTAGTAAAAAATTAGAACTAACTAATTAGGTAATTAAACTTTTTTCATTGAAATTAAATGCATTGAGAATACTTGACGTCCAAACGACCATTGAGTGACAAATAGAAATCGAGTCAAATTTACTTTGATATCATATTGAAAATTTAAATAAATTTAATGGAAATGGTAGAGGTAACAACAATTGAGTAGAGGTTAAGTATGAAAATAAACTAATTAAGATGAATTTAAAGTCCGAAAATAAATTAGTTAAGATGAGTTTAAATTAACAATTATTAAAAGGTTAGAACTAACAAATTAGATAATTAAACCCAAGTCATTCAAATTTTCATAGCCAAGCTTCAATACTAAATATAATTTCATAGATCAGAGCCATATTTGTTTATGGCCTCTACAGTATGATACCAAGCGAGGGGAGTTCTCTTGTGAGACAGGGATGGGCACTAGTGATAAGTGCAAGTGGTAAATCTGAACATTTCAGGCAAAAAGTTGAGCTCGCTGAATATTATTAGATTGGTTACTGTCAAAAGTTTCCTCTTCGATACTAGTCTCGATCTCTTTATTAGATTTAAAAGATTAAACAGTGTAACACATATTAAAAAATATATATAAATTAAAATTAATTACTTAATAATTAATATTAAATTATTAATTAATATTAAAAATTAAATGTGTCATACTTAACCTAACAATAAATATGAAAATTTAATATTTATAATTATTTTAATCTTAATTAGAAAGTAAAAAATTTTAAGAAAGTAGAAAAAAAAGAATTATAATTAAAAATTAATTAGAGATGATGTTTTAAGTAAAAAGAAGAAACTTTCTCTTTCTATATATATATATATATATATAGTTATGTGATAAATTACTAGGGATTCAGTGCCTAAAACTTATTCATTTGCTAAATTAATTTTAAAATTAAATTCAATTAAATCCAATAACTTAGTGAGTTAATTTCAAATTTATGAATCAATTCGTTAGAAAACTTATCAATCAGGTCTCAAAAACGTTGAAAATATAAATTTATGATATAATTTTTTTTTTGTAATTTGTATATAAATGTTAAAATACATATTAAAATTATAATAAACTTTTTTAATTTTCTGAAAAATAATTAATTTTATTGATAATTTTTTTATTAAAAATATTATCTAATTGAGCTTATTTATAGTCATGAATTTGATATAGTTTTGAGCTTATTTGTTAAATAATTTTAAAATATTCAACTAAAGCTTAATACGTTTATAAAAGACTAAACTAAATAAATATTTTGCTTGACTCAACTTATCTCATTTTTATTCCTTCTTTCTCTCTAAATTTAATTTTCAAAGTGTTTAGGTTGGCTATTAGAGCTAGCAGTTTCCGATTATTAAAAATTTTAATCATTAATTTAGGTAGGTTGCTGAATATAATTATTTTAATTTTAATTATATATATATATAAAATTAAAGTTGTTTTATATGAATTAAAATAAAGTTAGTTGACTGTTTTACCAAGTTATTAAACTCTTAGATATAAATTTAAGTTTTTAAATTAGGTCAATTTTTTACATAGCACCACCATTGTCGGATTGTCTATCACAGAGATGAAGCAAAAATATCAATAATCTAATTATCAAACATGTATTAATTTCAATGCTAAATTAGCCTAAAAAAAGATTTCTAATAAACATTATTCTTTTTTAAAATTATTGTTTTAGTTTCAATTGATATTTAAATTTACAACGTTAAAGAGAAATCCAGAACTACTAAACTCTAGACTTTGTTGGTTGTTAATGTCTTAGTTGTTACCATATTTCCATATGGAATGGAATGGCTTCTCTCTTCTTCATCGAAATAAAAGAAAATTAATCATGAAGAGAACTTCAACATTAATTTTATTTCTCCATTTAACTAACTGTGAGCGCTACGAAAGGTGGGTTTGTTTAGCTGGGCTTGCTATGAGTGGAACCATTCAAATAATTTTGATATGGCACAAAATTAAAAACTAAAATTTAAAATATAATTTACTTATAATTCTTTATGATTTAAAGAAAAAAACCATGATCAAATCTGTTTTTTTTTCTTTTTTTAATTCGTTGGCAACCACTAATCTAGATTCTAATTAGGAAAAATCTTCTATGAGGACAAAACTCTCTCAATCCTCATTTATTTATCACGTATGTGTACTTTGGCTATTTGAGAGATGTTGTCACCCTAACAGCTATAAGACATCATTTCATGTGAAAAGAAAAAATCAATGACTACCAATCATCTATCTTCATTGATCATCTTTCTATATTTATGTTTTCTGAATTGTCAATTCTGATATCATTTTATCAATGATATCAATCATCTGTGTTCATTGGTCATCTTTCTATATTTATTTATGCTGAATTGTTAGTTCTGATAACATTTTATTGGATATGATATATCACAAAATACATGATATATCACAAAATACAAAAACAGAAGATTTATATGATTTACTCTTCCTTTAAAGCTATATCTACGAGTTATATTCTATCTGATTCAATTCATTATAATATGATTATTACAATTACATTTTTTTAATATTACGAGCCGTACACTTTATTTTAGATAAAAGAGATTATTACGAAAAATATTCATTTTTATCTGTTTTTTTGATTCCTCAATCCTTATAACTTTTCATCTTTACTTCGTTTTGTCAATGTGGATTCCACTTTTTTTAATCTATACTTCTCTTTTTTCCTCTCTCTTAACAGTTTGAATCAAAGCTCGTAGTCTATAACAAAACGATTCTAAATCTCTTCTTTATGTTAAAGTGTCTCTTAGGCGAAATTGATTAATTTTTATTTATAGAGAATTAAATTTATTCATTAGGTAAAAAAATCTTAATAAAAAATCTGTCAAATTAATGTTAACTAATTATAGTTAATTAAAAATTTGAGACAACCCCAACAATTTGCACCATTAAGACTCTATATGTCTCATTATTTAGATGTACATCTCACATAGAAAAAACAATTTATTTTTTTTCTTTGAAAACAACTTTTCTTTGAAATATTGGGGCGGTGGGAAGGATTAAAGCTACTTGCTTGTTTGAAATTGAAGTAAAAATATCAAATAAAATTTTCCAAAAAAAAAGTCACAATCAATTATAATTTCTTCGATTGGTTGGTTTATAAATTGACCAATAAATTCATCGTGTTTAAAATGCCAAAAAAAAAAAAGGTCGGAAACCGATTTAAAGATATTTTTAAAATGGTGGGACAGAGTTATAGAGAATGAGACTTTAATTGTATTAAAATCCAAGGCATCTCTCAAATGAAGACTTTTCAATAATAGTCTTCTTGATTTATTATTTTTTGTGGATAATTCATTTCATATATGCCTATTTTACATATGATGAAAGTCTTAAATTTATGATTTCTTTCATTTTCCTGAGATATGCCATACAACTAATTATCATTTCCTGAAAATTGAATTAATTGATTGATAGAATTAATTCAACTAATTAGTTATTGATCAATTTTTCAATTGTTTATGAAATCAGCTTAGTCAAACTTTGGGGCTTAATTTCATGTAATATTTTAGATTTTTTAATTAATTTTTGACTAAGAATATGTTCAAAAATGTTGTAAGTGGACTGTAGTATGAGTTTATTTGAATTATTTTTCTAATTTACTGATTAATGCTTTTTGATTTCTTAATTTTTGGTGATTTTCTTTTCGATCATAAAATTATTTGTAAGTACTTCCATAAAATATTTCGGTTAAACTTAATTTTCAATTGATTGAAAAAATAACCACAATTATATGATTTCACAATCAAATTTGTATAATTAATGAGAAAAAATAAATTAAATATTAATTAAACATATAAATTAATTGATGTAAGTGCAAAAAATTAAAATTTTTTAAAAAATCTAACTAGTTTTTTGTAGAACTCATTTTTGGTCCAACTTTATTAGAGTACTGTTGCGATGACAAATTAGAAAAATATATGCAATCTTTGCAAGCGATCCCTAGTCAGTTGGCTAAAGGGCATTGCCTCAAAATTTGAAAGTTTCGAGTACAAACTCCACTAAATGTTGTGAATTCCTTTATAAGATTTGTTAAAATTCCTCCCTCCTTACCATTAAGTAAATTAATTATGTAACTAATTTATCGTGTTTCTTTTGAAAACGTCTAATCACGCGACACAATTCAAAAAAAATTACTGTACAATCTCTTAAACAAAATCTTACTCCTTTTTCAACCAAGGTCTATAAATCTAATGTATATGATCTAATGTCAATTTTAAAATAACATCTACAGGGAAGTTGTGAGTAATTACTGTGGACAAGTTCGAGAACTTGGGTTTCGCTTACAAGAACTCATTTCAGAGAGCTTAGAGCTTGATAAGGATCACATAAAGAGCGTATTGGGTGAACAAGGACAACATATGGCTGTAAACTTTTACCCTCCTTGTCCAGAGCCAGAGCTAACCTATGGATTACCAGGACATACAGACCCCAATGCCCTTACAATTTTACTTCAAGACCAGCAAGTGGCAGGCCTTCAAGTCCTTAAAGATGGCAAGTGGCTTGCAGTCAATCCTCACCCAAATGCTTTTGTCATTAACATTGGCGACCAATTACAGGTAACATCCATTGTCTTATCTAAATATCTAATCTTTTCCCAATTAGTTGAGCTGTGACCTTTTGCTTTTTTTTGTTAATCAAAAGGATTATTTGAGATAATGAATGGTTGCAGGCGATAAGTAATGGAAGGTACAAAAGTGTATGGCATCGAGCTACTGTTAATGCTGATAAAGCTAGGATGTCTATTGCTTCTTTCCTTTGCCCACAGGATGATGCATTAATCAGCCCTGCTAAACCTCTCACAGAAGATGGATTAGGAGCCCCCATATATAGGGATTTCACATATGCTGAATATTACAAAAAGTTTTGGAGCAGGAATTTGGACCAAGAACACTGTTTGGAACTTTTCAAGACCTAATTGTTATATGTGTTAAGGAGAATTCTAGTGTATTTCGTTATTTTTACTTAATTGCTCAAATTATTATTATTATTATGGCATATATTCTATTGCTTATAATTAATTACTTGAACTGATATTATTATTTATATTCTAATTTAATATTTATTTTATTTGTGCGACGAATGATTGAATGAGCATTTTGGACTATTGATTATCTAATTATACGATGCGTGGATTTAATTCTGAAAGTAGTGATAGAATTTTGGAATTAATTTCATGTTATTGAGATAATTTAAAGAAATTTTACTTGATGAATTAAGAGTAACGCTCGTTAAAGAGAACTATGCTTCAATGTCGAACATGTACTATCTAAGTTACATGTTTTGATTTACTTTCCACCATATTATACTTACATCTTATCTTTTTTAATTATTCTCACAATCTCCTATCACTATAAATAGCCCTTTGATTTACTTCATTGAAGATCTTTTTGAACTCATTTCCTCATTTTCTCTCATAGAGCTCTCATCTTTTAATTATTTATTCTCTCATTCAGTTGATGTATCATCACTGCACATCTAGGTTTTACTCGGTGTATCATTGTTGTACATTTGAATCTTCATTATTTTTTTATCTGCCACCAGACCTTTAAACATATTAAGATTGCCAATTTTTCCTCTCACGCTTTCTTTACTTCTTCATAATGTATTGCTAAGGTGTAACATTGTCTTGTTATCAATATCCTAAGAACCCAAGCATCTACATTTTGGCGACTCCACTATGGAGGAGTGATTACATCAAGTGATGGCACCTTTAAGAAAATTAAAAAGCAATGTGCTTGAGTCATATCAAGTTCACTCTCATACCCATGACACAAATGTTGGAGAAGTTGTGGGCGATTCCCATGAAGAGTTTGCTCAACCTCAGACCCAACCTCAACAAGATGTAGCTTCGACCCTATTACCCTTCCTTAAGGTGTTTCAAGCCTCTCAAGATAAAAGGACAGAGGCTCTACAGCAAAACACTAGAGTGATGAATGATACTCTTGTTGCCATACATAAACTCGCATTCGGAGTTACTAATACTTAGTCGCAAATTTCCCTTCCTTATGACATTAATCAGGTTAATGAACTCATCAATGATAAAGATCACGTAGATGGAGAGGATGATTTTAATGACATCGAAGAGGATGATGATTTATAGTTTACCACTGAAGGTACACCTAGAGATGCTTCTACTACCCATAAGTCACCCTTACAAATAATGCCCCATAAGTCACCCTTACAACCTGTCAAACTTGTACCTCAAGCACTTAGACTCACAACAGGTCTGGGTTTAATAATAAGCCTAACTTTGCCCTCAAATCTCATGAATTCAACCAAACTAATCCAAGATCATACTTGACCATGAAAGATCTTGAAAAATTCTTTGAGTGGAAGCAATAAACATCTTCCTTCTCTATGCTCACCGTTAAGCTTCCTTACTTAGATTATGTGGATGTCAGTCCAAAGTTTAAATTCTTTAATGGCAAGCAAGGAGATGCTAAGGAACATATTATATGAAGTTTACTGAAACATTAAAAGTGTGTAATCTTGATGATGACCTAAAGCTAAAGGAGTTCTCTAAGTCTCTCATTAATAAGGCTTACACTTGGTATGCCAATCTTACCCTAGGATTCATGACTTCTTGGGGAATGATGTGTAAGCTTTTTCGAGAAAAGTTATCTTAACTCAAGAAAAGGTGTCTACGTTTGACATGGGAAAGGAGAGACAAAGGAGTAAAGAATGAATGATAGGGTATAATCAGCATTTCAAATAGCGCACTTTAGACATCTAATATCTATTTGATAGAAGGAGGCTATAAAGGTGTGTATCCAAGGGATGTCTAAAGAGTTTAGGGTACACTTAGAGAACTTGAAGATTACCCTTTTTGCTACGCTAGTAGAAGATGCATGGAAGACAAATAATATGTTGTATAGGAAGACAAGTGAAAGAAGTTATTCAAATAAAAGACACTCAATTATAAATGTCTTGCAGACTGGGAATTCTAGAATTGGCAAGATGTCCCAAAAGTAATAGTTTGGGTGATTTTATTGAATCACCACCTTTTCGTTATACTATGTATAAAGTCATTATAGTGCTTGATCGGTAGATTAAGGATGGAAACATCAACCTACCTAATGGTAAGCATCACCTACTAATGAGGAGAAGGCTAATGCAAAGTTTTCTCATTTTCATAGAATTATTGGCAATGCAATGAAAGAATGTAGAAATTTAAGGAGGATTTTTAAAAAAAGCAAGAGTATAGAGAGTGTTTTCTTGAGCAAAATGATGTACGAAGGAATCCTTTTCCAGTTTATGGTGGAAAACATGCCTATGCTAATGCTATTGTCCATATTCCTCCTCTCTCTTCAAATGATGATAACTCTATTGATGTTAAAGCTCTTCATGAGGTAGTAGTTATCATACAAGTAGAGGACGCCGTTGATTCTAACATTGCTAAGTCTTATAAAGACCTTTAATTTTAAAGCCTTTTTTGATTAGTTGGAATTTAATGATGAAGTGAAAGGGGTTGCTGTTATGGCTCTAGTGAAAATATCAAAGGCATAATATGGAGAAGGCAGTATATTTGATCAACCCATGGGGAAAATGGTAAGGAATAGTGAGAATGAAAATATCTTTACAAATGATGACATGTGTAAAGAATCCCAACCATAATTGTCCTCTCTATATGAAAAGCCTTCTCAATGGAAACTTGGTGAGATGAACATTTAATGATCCTAAATCCTTTGTTAATATGATGCCTATCTCTACCTTCAAAGCTATCAACATTAAGGAGGAACATCTTATTAAGCAACCCATCATTGTTTAGACTTTTAATGCTGATGACATTAAAACTATGGGATATGTGAATGTTGAATTTAAGATTGGATCTATTCATCATTCTACCGGGTTCCATTTCATTGATGCACTTGTATCTTATCATCTCTTTATTGGGAGAAAATGGCTACATTAGCATAAACCAATGCCTTCTACTCTTCATCAATGCATTAAAAGACATTGGAATGATAAGAATGTTTTTGCTCCTGTTGCTAAAGCTCCATTTAAGCGTCATGAGTCCTATATCATCAAGGCTGCTTTCTTCGATAAGTATGTTGATGAAGGCGAGACAGCTTTAGCAAAGCCTATTGGGGTACCACTTTTAAAGTAGAAATAGATAGATGGGGGAATAAAGATTGGTATTGGAAAAAAAAAAAAAAGAAGGGTGGAAAGAATGGAAAAAGGAACTTTATTTCTGAAGGAGTGAAAATTGAGTCTTTTATCTATTTTGATGGGACGAAGGTATACTGCTGATGAAGGTGTGCAGGGTCTAGGGGAAATTTTCTATTTGGCCCTAAACAATCAATCACCATAGAAGTTCCAAACACTCAACCTTTGAACCAGCCTTACCAAACAAACTATACCAAAAAATCATAACCAACCCCAAATATGCTTGAACTACAAGAAGGCTTACCCACACCCCATTAAGTCCAACATCAATTAAAACCCCAAGCTGAAGAGATGGAAGAAGTAGATCTTGGTGAAGAGAGAGGGCCACTAAAACCTATCTTCATTAGTAAAAGCCTTTCTCTAAAAATAAAGACTGCATTAATTACACTATCAAAGAGATATAAGGATGTTTTTGCTTGGAATTATGCAGAATTGCCTGGATTAGATCCAAAATTGGCAGTTCATAGATTAAGTATTACCCCTAGAAGTAGATCTATGAAGCAACATATACATGTGTTTTGCCCTAAAGTAAAGGTCAAAATCAAAGAGGAAATTCAAAAGCTTCTCAAGGTAGGATTCATTAAACCAATTCAACATCCAACTTGGTTGGCAAATGTGGTTCTTGTTTGAAAGAAGAATGGTCAGATAAAGGTGTGTGTTGATTTTCAGGACTTAAACGAGGCTTTCCTAAAGGATGAGTTTGCTCTTTCTAGCATTGTCGTTTTCATTAATGCCACTGCTGGTCATAAGTTGTTTTCTTTCTTAGATGGGTTCAATGGTTACAACTAAATATTAATGGCTTTAAAAATGCTAAGAAAACTACCTTTTACACCCTATTAGGAACTTCATTATACAGTCATACCATTTAGACTAAAAAATGTTGGAGCTACATGCTCTCTTCTATGATATGATGCATTATATTATAGGGGATAATGTTGATGATATTGTGGTGAAGTCTAAAAATTTGGCTCATTTAGAATTAGTGTTTGAAAGATGTCACCAATTTAAACTAAAGATGAATCCTTTGAAACGTGCTTTTAGAGTATGATCTGAAAAGTTTTTGAGTTTTGCGATACACAAGGAGGGATTGATGTTGGCCTTCAAAAGTTGGAGCTATTAAGTCTATAAAACTCCCAACAAATAAAGAGCAACTCAAAACTTTTTGGGTAAAGTCTCTTACATCAGAAGATTCATTCTTGCCCTTCCTAAGATAATCTCTCCATTTCAAGCATTGTTGGAGAAGAATATCCCCTTTACATGGGGGCAACTACATCAAGATGCTTTTGTAAGAATCAAGAAGGTTCTAATTTCTCCAGCTTTAATGATAATGTCGATCAAGGATGTTCCTATGAGATTATACCTTACTTTAACTAATCATTCCATTGGTGCCTTACTAGCATAAAAAGTAGATGGATCGTCTTGTTTATTATTTGAGCTGAGCTTTGCATGGGAGTGAGTCAAATTATCCTCCTTTAAAGAAACATTGCTTAGCATTTGTATTTGTAACAAAAAAATTATGACATTATTTGCTTGCACACAAGGTGCTTCTTATTACTCGTTCTAATCCAATCAAGTACTTACTCACCCAACCAACTCTATTGGGGAGAATTGCAAAAGTGGTTGTTATTACTTGCAAAGTTTGACATTACAATTGTCCCTCCAAAAACCATTACATGTTACGCATTAGCAAATCTTTTAGCTTAATTCCCTTCCTAACAAGAAGAAATCATGTCTGATGAGATTCCTAGTTTATTCCATGACGAGTCTTTCTCTATTGAGATGGAAGAAACAAAAATGAAATTTGTTTTTTGATGATTCCTCAATTAGCTCAGCTGGAGGAGCTGGAATTGTTCTTTTTTCACCAAATGGTGAAATAATTTCCTTGGCATACAAGCTTGAATTCTCTTGCACAAATAATAAGGCTAAGTATGAGTCTATTATGCTTAGACTACTCACCGCTAATCATGTGGGAACACATACTTTATGTTTTCATGGTAATTTTAATCTCATTGTGAAACAAACAAATAACAAGTTTGCTCTTAAAGAACCTGCACTTGTACCTTATAGAGCTGTAGTGCAAACCTTGATGAGCAAATTCTCACCTATCAGATATGAGCATATTCTTATATCCTCTAAACGACATGTAGATGCTTTTGCAACCTTGGCTTCAAGAATTCCTATTCCAAATGAGGAATTATTTAGTGTTTCTATCTTTATAAGGTCTTTGCCTTGCATCTCTTTACAATTGATTACTCTTATTCTTGATGTTGTTGATGATTGGCGCACTCCTATTAAGAAAGAGTTAATGTAACCCATGACTGCTTCTATTGGCAGTCTAAAAAATTCCATGCTTCTTAATGATGTCTTGTATTGTTAAGGGCCTAATTCCTAGTAAATTGCATTTTTCATGTGGAAGCTCAAAAGAAGGTAAGGCAAGTACATACACAATAGGGTGGAGTAGAAAGACCACAATTATACTGTCGTCTTCAACAAGTTGGGTACTATTGGCCTTCCATAGTAAATGATGCTTTTGAAGTAAAAAGCACTTGTGTTAAATGTTCATGGATTCTTGATTATGTATAATGCAATTTTATTGGTAGTGTAGGGGATTGGCATCATCCTTACATTGATTACTTGAGATGTAATATACTCCTTGCAAGCTATAGAGTTTCAAAGTTGGTGAAGAAATATACAAAGAAGTTTTGCGTTGAAGGTGATGAACTTTATCATTTGTCTTTTACAGATAGGACATTGAGATGTTTATCTCCCACTGAAGTAGAAATAGTGCTAGTTGAGATTCACTCTGGGTTTTATGGTGAGCATCAAAGGGGCAGAAGATTTTATCAACAATTGTTGGGCATTAATTATTATTGGCGAACCATGAAAGAAGACTTTTTCAATTTTTCCAGGAAATGTATAGCGGGCCAACTCCATGGTGATGTTATCCATGCTCCAGCAGTTGAACTATATAGTTTGACTACCCCTTGGCCTTTTCCTACTTAGGCATTCGATTTGATCGACCCTATTAATCCTCTTTCAAAAGGTCATATCTAGATTCTTACTACAACATAGTGTTTTAGTAAGTGGGTGGAAGTTCTTTCACTAAAGAAGCCCGATGGAGCAACTGTGGCAAACTTTATGATGGAACACATCATCATCACTAAAGAAGTTGCTTCCCCTCAAATAATGGTACTCCATTTATCAACTCCTCAATCCAAAAACTTTTAGCTTTTTATGATAAATCACATAAAATCCTAACAGAAATGGACAAGTTGAAGCAACAAATAAGGCTCTTTTTAGAGTACTCAGTTAAATAGTTCATGATGATCCTAAAATATGGCATGAAAAGCTCCTATTGGCATTATGGGCATATCACAGTTTAAAGTATGGATCGATCAAAGCTTCTCCATTTTCTCTTATGTATGGTTCTAAAACAATTCTTCCTATTGAGGTTCTAGTTCCCTTGGCAAGATTGGCTTTAAGTGCACAACTTGATCTTGATGCTCTAAGGTTGCTGGACTTAGGACCATTAGACGAAAAGCGAGATAAAGCTAAGAAAAATCTAGTTACCCACCAAAGTAGGCTAAGTTTTGCATATGATTGCATGGTGAAAAAGAGGTTTTTTAATAGAGAGATGCAGTGTTACGAGCCACTTACCACATCAAGCAAGACATTCCTACTTTTATTTCACACTTAAGTGGGAAGGTTTATATATTGTGCATGATGTCAGTGATAGTGGCTATTATAAGTTACTGAACCTAAGGACAAATGCTATAACTTCCTCAATTAATTTTCAATGCGTGAAAAAATTTCATATGTAAGGGCAATTACCATGTGATCTTTTTTGTCAACCATTTGATGCAACAAAGCCTTCTTATTCACTACATATCATTGTATGTCCTTTTCGTTTCATTGTAATGCATTATTGTGTGATCAATCAATTAAAAGTTACAAAGAGAAATGTAAAAAACTAAAAAAATTTATTTATTCAACATCAATATAAAGGAGCATAAAGCAAGAGCTAAATCAAAAGTTTCAATTATACTATAATTACGTCAATTGAATGCCCCAGCCAAACATGTAGAATCTAAATCTAACTCATCAGGGATGGCTATCTCATATCTCAGCTGCTCCATGCTAGTCTTGAAAGATGTCATCTTTGATTTTAGCACATTACAATAATTACAAGTCTTATAAGACTTAAACGTTGCCTTAGCTTTTTTGATAAGGGAAACCAAAAACGCCTACATTAAAACTGATGTTTGTAGTAGTCTTAAAGTTATCCATGTTAAAGTCCAAATCTTCTTCAAATAAGGATTTATCCATAAGATATATAGACTCCCCAATAAGCTTTAGCATGAAGGATCCAATTGTCATTCCTCGAAGATATGAATTCTTTAAAATCTGACATGCTTTGTTGTATGCCTTTTCTAAGTAAGGGACATAACATTGAAACATTCAAAATCCATGAAAGTTGGAGTAATCATCATCTTTAAGATGAGCTCAAAAAGTTCTATTATGAGAAGAACCTACAACTTGGGGAAGACTAGTGTGCTCTTCATCCTCAACTCTAGTAGCAGCCTCAGAATTGGCATACTGGAAGTAGGCAAAATGACTATAACATAAAGGTATTATCTTTTTTAGTGATAGGTACAATGACATGATATGTATCATGGAAACCCAAAGTTCCATATCCAATGTCTTCACCTTCTTCGTCCTCACCATCAATATCAATATAAGCTCTAGTATCATCAACATCATCATTAGCTCCCATAATAGTCTTATTATCACCTAAATCAGTAGAATCATCAGTAGAACCTTCATTTGAACTCTCAACACCATCTTTGGTGTTATTTTTCTCCATATTATCATCTCTAGTCCTAGAAGCAAAGTGTTTTTCAGTAACTTGCTTTCCAATCCCACACTTTTTAGAGGTAGGAACTTCAATATCTAAGATGGAATCAAGATCGATGTCTTCTCTTCCAACCTCTGAGGAAGTAATTATATCAGTGATATCATTTAAATTATCCTGAGGAATTGGTAATGCATAAGCGCAAGCTTCAGTCAGTGCAACCTAAAATAAATAATCAATTAAAAAAAGGAGAAACATTAATGCAGATTGATAAATATTGATTCTTGAAATATTAAATAAAATGTATTAAAAATACCTTCAACTTTCGTGCTTTCTTTATCAACACCTATTTAGTTGGAGTAAAGGAAATTGTCTCCTTCCTTTTATTAGATGCCCAACAACTACAGTAGTCTTTATCTCAACATCTTCATTACCCGCAGTGGGTTCCTTGTTGGTTATACCTGTGTTTTTACGAGGAAGATGTAGTGACAGATCACTCGTATAAACTAATCGCTCAATAAGCGGATGTTTAATAAGAAAGCCAGTGAAATCTACGAAAAACTGAAAGTGATTTTGCTAAAGGTGTCCCATCCTACAAATGTTACCCCTATTTGCTCAATTAAGGGAAAAAAATGATTGTCTAACTTTAAGATAAAGCTCCTGCCTATTTTCAAACTCAAATTGATTGCAACATGAAATAAAATTCAATGTAAGAACAATATCGCAAGGCACCCCTTAGTCATATCCAAATTCTTTAACTACTCGATGTGTTGGATATAATTGTACTAACAACTCATTCTTAACATTAGTATTTAAAGATTCAATCACTGATGAAAGGGAACCCGAGTATGCCCAGAGAAAGAAATCAAAATCAACATCAGATAAACCACTTTAAGAGGTTATCACATTAACCAATTTATTAGAGCGAGTTGGATATCGTTTCTCACATCTATTGAATCTCGAAATCCATTTCACATAAGGACGAAATCAAATGTTTTCTTTTTTGTCAAAAAACTAAAGTAGCTCACCTAAAGAGGTTTTGCCTATCCATGCCTAAGCTCAATGATGTAAAGTTTTATAGCATTTCTTTAGTTTTCCACCTCCATGAGTTATAACAATCTCCTTAACGACAGTAGGAATGGGGGCATAATTGTTGAAACATTCCCAAAAGAACATTTGAAGGAATACCACACCTATGTATGTCTATCGATTAAATCAACCCATTGAAGTCTCAATTGGCTAATGTTATAAGTCCGGACGTCGATATAATGAGCCTAAGAACATATGTGCTAATGCAAAGTGGTCACCTTGTGTAATGCAAATGGCAATGGGAAATACTTTGGCATTTAATCCACCATCAAGACACCCAAGAAGAACATACTGAGAAAGCCAAAATGCTATTAAAGCCTTATTTCGTACCTAAATTACAAGTTCAATGTTATCTTTTATCTCTTTAACAATTAATGAGAACATTAAAAAAAAAAATTGATACTTGCATCCAAACGTTGGTCTGTCAGTCAAAGTATCATCTCTTTTAGCATTCACTCTGAAGAAGTATCCAATCCACTGTCTAAATGTGGATTTGTCGCTCTTATGAATAACATATGATTTCTTGAGTGCATTATCCAACAACAATTTAGTCTCATGATCATTTTTTGAAAGGCTAATATCAACCAAACTTTCTTTGCCAGAACAATGCAAGGAAAGCAACATATTCACATCATTTAGAGAAAACCTTATCTTACCCCAAAAAGTCATTACGGTATGTGTTGAGGTGCTCCATCTTACAAATATATCTCGCCACACATTTGTTTCACCGTCATATTTTATTTTTAACCGACTCATAAGCGTAACAACTATTGAGACACTATATTTTCTCAGTTTTGCCTTACAGTTTGGTTTCCTCAAGATGTAGTTCACCCACTTTTTCCATCCATCATGAGTCTTTGATGATTGCACAAAGTATGTTCAAGAGAATGAGAGCTCTCTTCTTTCAACTATGAAGCGTAGAACTGACTCAATAGGTAGAAACTTCCTAAATTGAGCATGAAGTTCAGAACTGATGAATTGAAATTCTCCTTTGGGAGGAAAAGTACCAAATTCTTTTTTTTTTTCTATTACTCCAAAACAAATCAGAAGAAAGGGTTAAGTCCTAATGCATTAAGTCTTGATGCACAATTCTTTATGCAACAAGTCTTAATGCACAGTTTCTGATACATCAAGTCCTGATGCACAACCCCTGATGCATAGGTATTAATGTGTCAACTCTTAATGCACAAGTGCTAATGCATCAAGTCCTGATAGTCTTGATACATAGTCCTTGATATATCAAGTCTTGATGGACAATCTTTGGTGCATAGTTGTTGATGCGTCAGGTCGTGTTGCACAGGGGCTAATACATCAAGTCTTGATGTACAAGTCCTAATACGACAAGTCTTTACACATAAGTCTTGATGCGTCAAGTTCTAATGCACTGGTAGGGGTGAGCAAATGGACAGTTCGGTCGGTTTAGTTTGATTTTTTACCAAATTTTAATAAATTGAATTTTTTATACTTATAACTAAACCGAACCAAAATTTTTGAAAAAATTGAATTAACCGAACCGATTAAACTGAAATTTATGTGTCTATAAATCGAGCTGAACCTATCTTATTAAAAGTTAAGTTCGGTTCGATTTGTTTCAATTAAATTACATGTATTTTAAAACTGGTTAGGTTCAAATTGGTTTGATTTATTTTATTACTTCGGTTAATTCAGTTTTCTATGTAAAAAATAGAATAAAAAACTGAATTTTTTTAAAATTATAATTGAATAAACCGATTTTATTAAAAGTTTAAACTAAATTGAATTCAACCAATTCAGTTCAGTCAATTTTTTCGATTCGATCCGATTTTTACTCGACTCTATGCATATGTCTTAATACGTGAACTCTGGATACACAGCCCCCGATGCATGAAATACTGATATATACGTCATGATGCGTTATATTTGACCTACATTACACTTGCATCACATGTTTTATGTTTATAATTTATAGTTATTTTGTTATTTTATTTCATTATTATTATATTTAAAAAATGTATTAAGTAAAAATAATTAATATTATCTACATATAAAGTATATTATTTTATTATTATATTAAATATTAATTAATTGTATTTAATATAATATTATTTTTCATCAAATATAATTGTTTTATTATTCTCATTATTAGCGAAAAAAAAAAAGTTTCTGGCATTATCTCGAAACAGTGTGCGGCACACAATTATTAAAAAAAAAAAGAGGCATATGATTGCACAGATACCTGCAATCTCAAGTTCCTCTTGACTTTTCACAGCCAAAGACATACACGTGACAGTTTTTTTAAAACAAAGGGACTAAATCTCGGCAGTCGAATTGTGTGCCTGTTCTACCATGCTGTTTGCTTTCTCCACGAATCGCAAAAGAATTGTTTTTAGTTTTTTAGACTATGCTGAATAGCAAGAACGCCTGCCCAATATCAATGGAGAATTCTGTTTATTCTTGATAAATTATATTGTGAATTCTTGTTCACAATTGGTCAAAATATTTTATGATCCAGATGTTCAAAACATATTTGATAATAAATACAAAAGAATTTATCTTTCTCGTAATCGTTATTTTATTTTTTTAACAAACTTTTTTTACCGTAAATATTACTAATTTATTAATTTTTTTAACAAACTTCTTTTTTTTATTTAAATACACATATTTATACATTTATAGATCTATTTTTTTATTTTTTATTACACTGATATTATTATTATTATTATTATTATTCATATGTTTAGAAAAGTAAACTTATTTTTTCAAAAAAATTTGGTATAAACTATAAGTTTATTAATTTTAATATTACAAAGAAAATTGAAAATATCAAATATTTAATTATAAAAAATGAACTTATAGTATACAAAAAAATGAGCTTATAGTTAGGGGTGAGTAAATAGTCAGTTCAGTTAATTTGGTTAGATTTTTCTATTAATATTAAATAAATCAAATTTTATATATTTAAAAAAGAATCAAACAAAAACTTTTGAAAAAATCGAATTAACTGAACTGATTAACTTGAAATTTATATGTTTATAAACTAAACTAAACCGAACTTATAAAAGTTTAGTTTAGTTTAGTTCAGTTCGATTTGATTAAATTACATATATTTTAAATATGATTTGATTCAAATTGATTTGATTTATTAATAATTTTGGTTTATTCAGTTTGTTCTATTTTTTATCTAAAAAACCGAGCTGAAACATGGAAATCAAATTTTTTTAAAAACTAAAACTCAACCGAACTATTTGGTTCGGTCCGATTTTTGCTCACTATTACCCACACTTTATACCAAATGAACCTATAGTTTACAAAAAATTAATTTATAATTTACTGATAATAAATCTATAAGTTATATCAAAATGAACCTATAATTTATAAAATGAATACACCATTCACAAAAAATGAACTTATGGTTTATTGCTAAAGAACCTATAGTTTATACCAAAATAAACTTACAGTTTACAAAAAATGAACGTATAATTTACAAAAAAAAAAAATCTATAATTTGCAAAAAATGAACCTATAATTTACTAATAATGAATTTAAAGTTTATACAAAAATGAATCTACAATTTATAAAAAATGAACTTACAGTTTACAAAAAAATGAACATAAAGCTTACTGACAATAAATCTATAATTTATACTGAATAAACTTACAGTTCACAAAAAATGAACATGTATATTTAAATTAATCAACTTACACCATGTAAAAAATGAGCCCAAAAAAACATAAAATCTATTTAATAATATGAATAATATTAAACATAAATTAATATAGTATCATATTTAATAATTATATTAAAATTAAATTAAATTAATATAATATTTAATATAATTTAATATAATAATGTAAATTAATTAATATAATAATTTAAATTAATAACATAAATTATATAATTATAATAATATAATTATATATTAATTTAATTATATTTTATTAATATAATTATATATAATATATAAAATTATAATATATAAAAACACACAAAAATCTCATTTATAAAAAATGAAAAAGAAAGAAAGAAAGAAAGAAAGAAAGAAATGATAAAAGTTGTGTGTGGAGTACGTCCCTTTGTTTTTTAATTCTGGCATGTGTCATAAACTCATAATCTATATTGCTATATAGATAAAGGTTCATGATATAACAACTTTTCATTCTTCAACCTGTCTTAATCATGTTAAAAGACCGATTCATTTAAATAACCTTGGAGTTTAGGCCCAAATCAAATATTGTTTCTTTGGTGATAATATTAATTGTTATGATTATTTTATATTGTTATTTTATTATTATTGTTTTGGGCCAAATAATTTTATTTTATTTTCAAACTCGCGTCATTTAGGGTATATGCTCACCTTTTAAATTAAAAATTTCAAGAATTCTCATGTAGGGGCGTAATAGATTCATCAATCTACATATATTTAATTATTTTATTCAATTACTCAAATTATTATTATTATTATTACACACATTTCATTGCTTATAATTTAATTGTTTGAATTGATATTATTATTTAGACTCTAATTTAATATTTATTTTGTTTGTGTGAGAAAAGACTCAATGAGTATTTTGAACAATTGATGATCCAATTATATGATATGTGAATTTAATTCTGAAATTAGTGACTATTTTATAATTAATTTCATTTTACCAGGATAATTTAGAGAGATTTAGTTTGGTAAACTCAGAGCGAGGCACATTACGAGTTTAAATGTCATGTACTATCTAGGGTACATGTAATTTTTCTATTTGCTTTCCACCATATTATATTTATATCTTACATTATTTAATTATTTTCACAATCTCCTATCATATAAATAGCAACCTAATTCACTTCATTCAAGAAGTTTTTGAACTCATTTCCTCATTTTCTCCCATAGAGCTCTCATTCCCTAATTATTTATTTGCTCTTCTTTATTCTCTCATTCAGTTGGTGCATCATCATTGCACATTTGAGTATTACTCAAGTGGTTTATCATTATTGCACATCTAAATCTTCAGTATTTTCTCATCTGCCACTAGACGTTTAAACCAATTAATATTATCTACTTTTCCTCTCACGCTCTTTCTGTTTCATGGTGTGTTGCTAAGGTGTAACATTGCCTCACAATATCTTAAGAACCAAGCATCTACAAAGAGAAATATGATCATTTAAAAATTGTATTGGGCATCAATAGCTCTAGATAAAAAAATTTTATTTTAAAGTTTGAAACTACAGTACCTTAGAAGCATTGTAGAGGGTGCCCGCTTATTAATTCTCAAATTGTCTTTTAAATTCGAAGGAAAGTTATCTAAAACCCGTTTCAACTATCTTTCTCCTTTCTCTTCCTCAACTGATCTTCATATTGAAATTTCTAAGGCTGTTGCTGGAAAGATCTTGTTGATGGTAGTTTTGAAATCACTAGATTTACTAATTTTTCAAAGATCAATGATATAATTCTTACTCTCGGCACCTCTTGCATGACATATTCGTACTTAGAAAGCTATTCACTTACTGAAAGCCTAAGAGGGAGCATACTTTTCAAGTCTTGATGTTCACATATTACGCTTACACTTTATGATTAAATTTTTTATTGTCAATTATTTATCATCATCCAAAAAAAAAAAAATGTTGAACCTTGAGTTTTAATTTTTTTGATAATAACACAATTGGTGGATTATTAATATGTATCAAGTAGCGTTGTGACTGTAGATCCATGTTCCAATCAAAGTTGAAAATAATTAGATTGGAAATAAGTTAAAGCCCATATTCCAATTGAAAAGCTTTATGGACTCTACGCTAGATCTCCCTTACCGAGCCTTGAGTAGGAAACAAATACTTGGAAATGAAACACAAAAACTTTTCAAAATTAATATAAATGGGCTTAGTAACCCTTCCAACAAGTGTTAGGAATATTTGAAGATCATAATGAGCGAGTCTTCAAGATCCATGCCCATGGAAGTGGCAGTCGGCAACCAAGGAAGCGACTTCTATGCCCATAGTTCTTTCTATTTATTTGGTCACACATTTTGTTTGTTTTGCAGAAAAACTCACATTTCAGAATCTCAATACACAACCGTAGATAGCTGAAAAAGCAAAATACACCCAAAATAAAAAAGACTAGCTTCTTAGGCTTTCTTAAAGAATTCCATGACATAGGTGTCGAAAGCAAGACACATTACTTGAAAATCTTGAAAGCCAGCATCCTTAGCTAATGCCTCAATTTCTTTTTCGGTTCTCTCTTTTCCACCTGGATTGTGAGCCAACATGATGCAATCCAAGTGGAGGCCCACCTTAGTTGCGAGGCTTGTGTCTGGGAACTCCGGAAGAACGTAGTCTGCAACAATTACCTTTCCGTTTGGTGGCAGCGCATTGTAACAATTCTTCAACAATCTTAGGCAGTGTTCGTCGCTCCAATCATGGCATATCCACTACAAGGACATAAACCCATTATTAAAGTTAGAATCCATTCATTACCAAAAATCAAATTTACAAATAATTTTTTCTTTTTTATTCATCCAACATATGTTCGATTTATAGATATTTCAAATAGGCTAATTTATACACACAAATATAGTCATACAAACACGATACGACATGAACATAAAAAATATTACTCATTTTTCATAACTTAGCATATACTTTACAAACTGACATCTTATTAGAGGAATGCTCAACATGAAAAAATATGAAAATTTGACTAGACTTGTAAGTTGTTCGTGCTTCATAATCAAATAATATATTCATTTTGTATTACATAGTTATTACTGTACTAGTAATTCCTCCTTTTTTTTTTCCAAATTTTCTTTGTGATTTAAGTTTGTACCACGTACTATTTGAGGTTTTTAATTATAGTAACTACCAACTTCAC
>CATIWR010015344.1:0-19236 GCA_949677035.1 Omphalea diandra | reverse complement strand
AAGAAGAAGAAGAAGAAGAAGAAGAAGGAGAGGAAAAAGTGTGGGCTGCTTATGGTTTTCCAATTCTGGGATAATAGGCAAGAAATTTATCTTCTTCTCAACTAGAATTAACCTCTCATGACATGTTAATCATGCATGGTTAGTGAGAATTATGGAGTAATTGAGGTAGAGCTATTGGATGGAAGTGTAATCCAAGAGAACAAGAGCTGATTCTGTTTGATTTTGTTGTTAGAGCAGAATTTTGCACCCACAATTTCATAACCCTAGAAAAGGAATTAGGGAAATTTCAAAACATAAAATTTGTATTCTTATGTCTCATATAAATGCATATGAAGCAGTTTTACTTGATTCTATGTGTGTGAAGAGATATGGCTCCTTCAGTAGGACTAGGTCAAATCCGAATCGAAATTATCTCAGTCTTCTGTTTTGTTATATTTTGATGACTTTATATTCTGATTTTGATAAATTTCAAAACATGAAACTTGTAGGGTTATATTCCCTATAAATACCTATTAAGCAGTTTTGATTGATTTGCTGTGTGGAAAGAGTTATGGCTCATTGATTGGGACTGACTCTGTACCCAGATGACATACTACCTTTCTTTTAATTCGGTTTTCCAAGCATTTGTTGACCATAGACTCAGAATTTGATGATGGTCCAAACTTGGAAGTTGTATATTTATGTCTGATCTACATACCTGTGAAATATTGTTGCCAAATCCAGCATGGCTGCTGAGATATTGTCCCTTAATCATGACTGGTTGTCAACATGTTATGAACCTACTTTCCCAAGATTGGTCTTTTGTTTTGGTGACCTTATAGACTGAACTGGATAATGAGTAAAACATGAAAAATGTTCATTTAGTAACTGATGATAGAATATTATTGCAATTAGACTGGTACAATTTGAGATATACCCAAGAATGTAAGACCTACTCAGACTGAGAGGACACGGCAACAGGGCAACACTTAAAAATTCACCACATTTTCTGTGTATCTGATATTAGCTTGAAATTTGAATATGTTATCCCATTATATGTATAGTTTTTTAAAAAAAAAGAATCAAGCCATTTGGATAAGTATATCAAGAGTTATTTTTGTGACCGTGTAGCAAGCTTAGGCTGCCATATAAGGAAAATATGTATAAACACTAGGTCCACTTGCATGGATCATACCATAACTGCATATCAAGCATTCATAATCATTTTGATATACTTATAACCATATATGTATCAAATTCTAGGATCTCAACACTTTGAGGAAGTCCTAGAGAGAGAACCAAACCTACCTACCATAAAGGTTAGTCACATCAAAAGGTGAGTAGAAACAATAATTGGATTCAATAGGTGTATGTGATAATTGTATGATATGATTATACTCTATTACATGTATATATGATTGAATTGTTACATGTTATGTGGGAATACATGACAAGTGAGAATTAAATGCTCTTAACAATTATTTGGCATATCATTTGTGAATAAGCACTTGCATATGGAACTAAAAGGGGCGTTGTGACCGACTTGTCAAACACTTGCAAATTACAGGAAGATGGGCCAATAGGTCCCAAATCATATGTTACATGAATCACATGAATATCCCTGGAGCAATGTTTGCCTTGTTCGGTCACGAGAAAAACAAAGCTATTGCATTTGCACTTGCATAGTCAATTGTTATACTTGCATTGTATCTTGATGATATTTGATTATAGATTATGCCATGAGAATTTGATTATTGTTTTTATTCACTGAGTCGTGACTCACCAAATCGCAATTATTTTTCAGATACTGAAGCATAGACTTTGGACACTTTGGTGCGTAAAGTCTTGCATAATGACACATGGAACACAGGTCGTCGGCTGAATTCCAACTCTTTCTCCTTGCGTCATGTACATACATTTGATAGGAACTAGTCATGGTCACTAGTCCTAACATTAGTTAACACATGTGTACATTAAATACATATGGGATTATATATGTATGATGAATAAACCTTAATGTGTATGCATTTATGAACATGAAATGCCATGATTAGCAACTAAAGACGATAGTTACAGTTGGTGGTATCAGAGGATTCAAGCACATACGGGGCAAACGTGCAAATCCCAGTGTGCATGACATCGCGGGGCTGACGAGCAAATCCTGGATGTTGAGTGCTCTGATAGGTACCAGCTGTAGCCACATTGTGATGTTAGAATTTATGGTATCAAAGCTGATTTACAAATGAGAACAATGGGTATCACAATTATTGGTTTGACAAATGAATTTAGATGTTACAGTTTTGGTATCAGAGAGGGCTCAAACATACGCGGGGCAAACGTGCAAATCCCGGTGTGTATGACATCGCAGTCCGACGGGTAAATCTCAGATGTTGAGTGCTCTGATAGGTACCGATTGTAGCATTACAGATTGTGGGAAAAAAAAAAGAAAACTAGTATCAGAGCAACATGATTTGTAAACACAAGTGGTCGTTACATTTATTGGTATCAGAGCAAATATGAACATGGTTGTTACAGAATTAGACAATGAGTAAAACATGAAAAATGTTCCTTTATATGTTTTGTAATTGGTGGTAGATTATTATTACAACTGGATTGGTACAATTTGAGATACACCCTATAAGGTAAGACCTACTCAGACTGAGACGACATTACAATAAGGCAAAATTCAAAAATTCATCACATTTTCTATGTGCCTGATATTGGCTTGAAATTTGAATATGTTTTATCATTATGTGTCTAGTTTATTTGAAAAAAAGAATCAAGTAATTTGGATGAGTATATCTAGAGTTATTGCTGTGAGAGTATAGCAAGCTTAGGCTGCCATATAAGGAAAAATGCATAAATACTAGGTCCATTTCATGAATCATGTCATAGTTGCATAACAAAATGAAAATCTTGCTTTATCATCATGAATTGAATTGGTGTATTGAAATAGGCCCTCGAGGCATTGAAGATAATAGTGGGAATAAGCTGGGACCATCCACAGCTAAATAAGCTTGAAGGAGGAGGTAAGTAAATAGCTAATAGTACTATATGTATGATTGGTCAAATACCAGGAACTTATACTCAATGGAATGAAATGTCATTTAATATGATGATATTGTGGAATACATAGATGAAAGATTATTATACTCTTGACTTATTTATTTTCACGAGATGTTGATAATATTTGATAGCCTATGCGGCGATAATGTTTGATAGCTTATATGGCGATAATGTTTGATAACTTATGTGGCGATAATATTTGATAGCCTATGTGGCGATAATATTTGATAGTTTATGTGGCGATAATGTTTGATAGCTTATGTGGCGATAATATTTGATAGCCTATGTGGCAATAATATAATAGTTTATGTGGCAACAGCCTGTGTAGCAATGATATAATAGCCTGTGTGGCAAGAACATTTTAGAGCCTGTGTGGCAATGATATAATAGCCTGTATGGCAAGAACATTTTAGAGCCTGTGTGGCAATGATATAATAGCCTGTATGGCAAGAACATTTAATAGCCTGTGTGGCAAGAACATTTGATAGCCTGTGTGGCAATGATATAATAGTCTGTGTGCCAAGAACATTTGGTAGCCTGTGTGACAATGATATAATAACCTGTGTGGCAAGAACATTTGATAGCTTGTGTGGCAATGACATAATAGCCTATGTGACAATGAGTTCCATAGCCTGTGTGGAAATAAAATATAATAGTCTATGTGAAAATAACAATATTTATAGACTATGTGGCAACTAAAAATGAAAGCCTTTGTGGCAGTGATATTTATAGCCTAGGTGGCAGCAATTTATGACAGCATGTGTGGCAATAACCTTTGATAGCCTATGTGGCATTTAAGAGATAAAACTCTTTATTTCGTACATGGATATGATAATGAGTTATTTATGTTTAAATATTGTTATGTTATTTCATATTGAAGTATCGTTTTATGCATTTACTTACTAAGTATGCAAGCTCACTTTTTTGTATGAAATCTTATTTCAGGAAGAGTAGACAAAAGATTGCATCTAGTATACATTTCGAAGTTATTGTCTAGTAGTGTAATAGAGGTTGGGCTACTATGCAATCAATTAGTATTTTAATTTGTTTATCCATGTATGTTTTGTTGTAAATAGGTAATATATGGTGAATAAGAGACAGTAAAAAAAAACAATATAAAGAAAAAAAATTTAAATCAATTCTTTAAATAACAATGGATCGATAAAGAGAGAATTTTTATGATTATTAAATGGGATATCATAGCTCAAGTCCTCATTAAAGGAGAAGAAAGTGGAAGTAGCCTTAAATAAAAAGGAGAGTGACAAGGAGGAGGAGGAACTTCCAATGTTTTCTAGAAGAACTAAGAAGCTAATTAGAAGAAGGAAAGAAAGAATGAACTTCAAAAAAGCAACTCCAACTCACAAAGAAAGATCAAGTGATATCACTTGCTATGAATGTGGCAAGCAAAGCCACATCAAATATGATTGCCCCAAGTTGAAAAAAAAGAAGAAGAAAAGGGACAAAGAAAAAAGAAAGAGCTTTACAGTCACTTGGGATGATCGCTCAAGTGAAGAAGATAAAGAGGAGAAGGTTGTAAACCTATGCTTCATGGCTCAAGATGATTCATCAAATGAGGTAAGCTCTTTACATCACTTTTATTCTAAATTTGATGAACTAGATAATGTAAATGATGAGCTTTTAAAAGCTCTTACCTTGAAATGTGACAAATATAAGTCACAAATGAAAACTTATAAAAAGGAGTGAACTAAATTAAAGGATGAATTCAAATCCCTAAATAGTCTTGTAAGTGAATTGAGGGCTTCAAATGAAGAACTCAAGAAATCAATGAAAAGTCTTTCCAAATCATCTTCACCTCTAGTTTCATTGAGAAAAGAGAATGACTCTTTGAAAGGAGAAGTCATTGAGCTTATAAACTCTATTTCTAAATTCCACAAGGGTAAGGAAGCTTTGGATACACTTATTGTATCACAAAGACTAGGAAGCTTTGGATACACTCATTGTATCACAAAGACCTCCTAGGAAGCTTTGGATACACTCATTGTATCACAAAGACCTCCCTTGATTAGGCATCGTTTAAGCTTCAATATAGCCTCTTCTTCCTATACTCCCTCACTCACAACGTTCATCAAGGCCTCAACACCTCAAGCTTCAAGTATTAAGGCTGTTGGAAAGAAAAGTGTTCAAAGCACTAAACTCCTTTTGCCTAATGGGAAGGGAAAGTGCAATAAGGCCCTAAGCCTATTTCTAAAAAGACCAATCATGCATACATGAATAAAAGGCATGCTTACTCAAACACACACAAAAAATTTACACCTACACCCATTCATACATGTTCATGCTCACACACACATCAAGAAGGTATGAGAAAACCCCCCACTCATACCAAGGCAATGCATAGGAGAAAGACACATAGGTCTAAACTCCAATGCCACTATTGCATGAAGTATGGACATATAAATGCTTATTGCTACATTAGGAAGGCTCACCTCAAGTTGGAGGATCCTTCAAAACCTAACCCCTTAGGACCCAAGTATACTTGGGTACCAAAGCAAAGATGATTTATTTGTGTTGTGTAGGGGTGTTTGGCAGCCACCAATGAAGCAAATGATTGGCATGTGGATAATGGATGCTTAATGCACATGACGAGCAATAAAAAGCGATTCATGGTCTGAAAGGAAAAAAAAAAGTGGTAATGTAACATTTGGTAACAATGCCAAGGTAAGGTAATTGGCATTGGGACCATTGTAAGAATGGTTGTTCTTTAATTAATGATGTTTTACTTATTGATGGATTGCAACATAATTTGTTTAGTGCAAGTCAATTATGTGACAAGGGTAATAAAGTCATCTTTGAACCTAGAGAATGTCGAGTTACCACTTTAGTGGATAAAAAGGTAGTTTTCAAGGGCGAAAGGAAAGACAAAACATATTTAATTGACTTAGACAATTTGGCTAACCAATCTTTTAAGTGTCTTGAGTCTCTTAGTAATGAAGCTTGACCATGGCATAAAAGACTTAGACATACTAGCATAGAGCTCTTATAAAAGCTTATCAAAAGGAAAGCTAGTGGAAGGTCTTCTAAAGCCAAAGTTTTTTAGAGATAAGACATGTGGTCCTTGTCAAATAGGGAAGCAACATCAATCTTCCTTCAAAGTAAAAAAATATTGTAAGTACATCTAGACCTCTTCAATTAATTCATATAGACTTGATACGACCTATTAGGAGTGCTATCTTTGGTGGGAAACATTATGCACTAGTCCTAGTTGATGATTTCTTTGGGTTTACTTAGGTTTCCTTTTTAGCTCATAAGCATGATACTTTTAATGCTTTTAAAAGTTTTACAAAAAGAATTCAAAATGAAAAGGGTTACTTCATTTCCTTCATAAAAAGTGACCATGGAAAAGAATTTCAAAATAAGTCTTTTGAATCTTATTGCTTAGAGAATGAGATTTGCCATAATTTTTCAACTCCTAGAACACCATAACAAAATGGTGTTGTAGAGAGAAAAAATAGAACACTAGTTGAAATGGCTAGAACTATGCTTAATGAGTATTCTTTGCCAAATTACTTTTGGGCCAAAGCTATCAATACTTTGTATTATATTGCAAATCGAGTTTTCAAAAGACCCATTCTCAATAAAACTTCTTATGAGCTATGGAATGGATGAAAGCCTAAGTTATCATACCTAATAGTATTTGGATGCAACTACTATATATTGAATACTAAGGATAATCTTGGAAAATTTGGCTCAAAAACTAATGAGGGTATATTCTTAGGTTATTCCATCACTAGCAAGGCCTATAGGGTCTTTAATAAGAGTTCAATGGTTGTTGAAGAGTCTGTAAATGTTGCATTTGATGGATCTAGTAAGCTTGATCTTAGGAAAGGTTCTTTTGTTAATAATCTGGTAGGTGACTTTGAGAAATTAGAATTGGAGCACACTACAAGAGAGGAAGACAAGGATAATGATGAAGACAAATCATCAAGAGTAGATAAGGAACAACAACTTCAATAAGAAGAATTGCCATGTTAAGATCTACCCAAGGATTGAAGATTTTCCAAGCATCACCCCAAAGACTTAATTATTGGTGATACTTCAAAAGGTGTAAGTGCTAGATCTCAACTTAACATTTTAGATAATAAACTTGCCTTTGTTTCTCAATTTGAGCCAAAATCTATTGATGAGGCTTTTGATGATGAGAGTTGGGTGAATGTTATGCAAAAGGAACTCAAGTAATTTGAGAGAAACAATGTGTAGAAACTTATTCCTAAGCCTAAGGAACACCCAATTTCAGGTTACAAATGGGTGTTTAGGAACAAGTTAGATGAGCAAGGATTCATCACTAGGAATAAGGCTAGATTGGTTGCAAAAGGTTACAACCAAGAGGAAGGCATAGACTATGTTTAAACCTATGCCTTCATGGCAAGGTTAGAGGCCATTACGATTCTTTTGGCATATACATGTCATATGAACTTTAAACTTTTTCAAATGGATGTCAAAAGTGCTTTTCTCAATGGTATTATTGAGGAGGAAGTTTATGTTGAACAACCTCCTGGTTTTGAATCTTATAATTTTCCAAATTATGTTTTTAAATTGAATAGAGCCTTATGGTTTTAAACAAGCTCCAAGAGCTTGGTATGAAAGGCTTAGTTCTTTTTTTTTTTTAAAATGATTTTGTAAAGGGAAAGGTTGACACAACTTTATTTGTAAAAAGGCATAATCATGATACACTAATAGTATAAATTTATGTTGATGATATCATCTTTCGTGCTACTAATGAATCTTTATGTGAGGATTTTTGCTAAGTGTATGACTAGGGAATTTGAGATGAGCATGATGGGAGAACTCAAGTTTTTCCTTGGTCTACAAATTAAGCAAACCAAAGAAAGGATCTTCATCAACCAAGCCAAATACACAAAGGGCATTCTCAAGAAATTTGGCATGGATGGATGTAAAGTAGCAAAAACACAGTGCTACTATCAAAGTGGATAAGGATGAATCAGGTAAAACGGTTGATGAGAAGAGATATTGAGGTATGATCAGTTCTCTACTGTATCTTACCACTTCTAGACCTGATATAATGTTTAGAGTATGTATGTGTGCTAGATTTCAGTTTTCTCCCAAAGAATCTCATTTAAATGTTGTCAAAAGAATTTTCAAATATTTGCATGTCACAATACACTTAGGGTTGTGGTATTGTAGAGATTCTTCATTTAGACTCAAAGGTTACTCGAATGCGTATTATACCAATAGTCTTTTAGATAGGAAGAGCACTTATAGAACTTTCCAATTCATAAAAGAGTGTTTAGTTTCTTGGTTTAGCAAAAAGCAAGTTTCGATCGCTTTATCCACTGTCGAAGCTGAATATGTAGCGACGGATTATTGTTGCACCCAAGTCCTTTAGATGAAACAACAATTGAAGGATTATGGCAAAGTTTTTTATGACATTCCCATCAAATGTAACAACACTAATGCAATAAATCTTTCTAAAAAATCCCATCCAACATTCTAGGAGCAAACATATAGATATTAGGCATCACTTAGAGATCATGTCCAAAATGGTGATGTTTTGTTAGAGTTTATAGACATAGATCATCAACTTGCTGACATTTTCACTAAAACCTCTTAATGAAGAAAGGTTAAACTTCATTAAGAGAGAGTTTGGAATGCTTGATGGAAGCTCCCTAAAGTGGAAAAAAAAATTATATCATTTTACATGCTCTATTATTCCATGGTTGAATGATCACCTTGTGATATGTATGATGTTTACTCTTTTAGATGTCTCAATTTCATGTGCAATTGTGCTTTTCAATGCCAACTTGCATGAATTAAACATCAAAATATCAAAGTGGATCATAATGTTAGATGTCAAGTCTTAAAATTTCGTAGTTATCTTTTTGCCTTGTAATTCACAATCGTTATTTCGTGGTTCACGGTCACAAATTGTAGGTGCTCATCTTTTCGATTGACAACCATCAATTCATGGTCATGACTTTGAATCTCCACCACAATTTTGTTCAAATTTTAAAACTTTTGACCGTTGTACGCAACAATTCCTGAGGATTTTTTGTCAGTTACTCGCATTTTTTAGAATTTATGATCGCGACTTTCAGATCGCGATCATGAATTTGGGTAACTATCATACATTTAAGTGATTTGATTGCCAACCATTACACTCCTTCATTTAATTCATTTCTGACCATTTTTAGTCATTTTCACACCCTTTCTTAGCCTATATAAACCCCCAAACAATGATTTTTATCACTCTTGCTAAGATATCTCAATCCATCTTGTGCTTTTAGAGACCTTTTTTTCCTCACCTTTGAACAATTATCCAATCTTTTCAACCTTCAAGTTGGAAATGATTCGTTCATCATTTCCTCTTTTGATGTTATCTATTATGAGTTTTGGTCCGAGATTTCCATTGAGACCAATCATAACCCTAAAACCTCCTTAGCTAAATACATTTGAATCTTACCTTTTTGGCTACTTCATCATATGATGAGGATGGTAACGAAAAAGTTTCCTAAAAAGGATCTTGCTTTCCTTTTTTGCCTCGTCAAAAACAAACCTATACAAACTAGTTGTTATCCTATAGATCAACTAATTCACATGAGCATGAAACCAAAGAGTCAGTTTGTTCTCCCTTCTTATGTAACTGCCATCTACTGATATGTTGGTGCTCTTAATGAGGAAAATTAAAAATTCCTTACTACGAAGCTTTTTCCATCTCAAAACTTTTTGGACCTCATTTACCTCACTAATGCAAAAGTTATTCACCTTGATTCCTATGCTTATATTTTAGTGCTCTTTTGGAGTAAAAAGGTTGGAAATTTCCTAAGCCTCTAAAAGAAAAAGGCTTATCATTGAAGAAGGAGAACAATCAGTCCCACCTTCTCAGCCAAAACCTAAGTCCAAAATCTCTCTTACCACTATTAACCAAAAATTGGACAAGGTGATGAGGATGTTCAAGATAAGATTTCTCCTTCTTTTCCATCTACACAGTGACTTGGTGGATTTATAAGAGAAAGTCAATTCTCCTCTATTCCATCTTCTAGATTTTAAAGATTGGGAGGACACACCGGAAAAGGAGGACAATCAAGAAGTTGAGGTTGGTGATGAAGCTGAGGGAGAAAGAGATAATGAAGAATAAGATGATTCTGGAGATGATGATAGTTCTCCTATCTTTTAGCTTGTTTGTAGGATTTCTATTTTTTCTATTTTATTTTTAATTTATTAATGTAAACACTATTGATCCCATTAGTTATAAATAAATAAAAATGTTTGATTTGCCATTCTTTGTCTTCTATGTTATGTGATTGCAATTTGTTATGTTATTTTGTGTGATTGTAACTCTTATAATTATGTAAGTTATTATTTGCTTCATATGATCTCTTTAGCTCACCTTTATGCATTTCACCTACTCTTCTATATTTACCCTCTTTTGGATATTGCCAAAGGGGGAGAGAGAAATATGGAGAGAAAATAAGCAATTTTCTTAAGAAAATCATAAGTTGAGGGGGAGCAATTTTTGTTTCTCAAACTTAGAATACTTAGAACTTTTTCTTTGATCATTATTTAAGTATTCATTGATCATTTCATCATTGACCATCCCAACTTCACAGCTCATGCATTTGATTTTCCTTAAGATCAATATGAGTTGTCAAAATCAAAGAGGGGGAGATTGTTGGACTAAGTTGGTCAAACCTAAGTCATGAACCTCTTTTGATCCTGACAATAGAGATTGATTAGTTAATGTTTTTATTAAGTATTGTTTTGCAGTTTATAAGATAGATTTTTCATTGGAAGTTAGATGGAAATCAAAATCTTTAACCTTGAGAAAGTCATCCAAATTTACGGTCTATATCATCTAAATCGCGATTGTGAATCAGCTATAAGGATGGATGAAGCTAGGCCAGAGGAATTTGCAGTGGCTTTCGCGTTTGAGGTCGTGACCACAAATTTCATAGTGACAAAGGAGGGAACCAAAACCATAGCCACAGCTTGACAAGTGTCCAAAGGAACCGTTGGAAATCAAAAATCACAAGGGTGAATGCTTTATCACAATCGCGACTCAAGTAGTTACAATTTCCTCTCCAAACAGAGGAATTCATTGTCTCTGTAGCGCCTAAGGCAAAGACAACTCGCGACCACGACTTTTAAGTAGTATGTAGAACACAATGACTATTTTTTTGGGACAACCAATTGACAAAGGGCATAAGGACTAGCCATTAGACATAGAATGGGGTTCCCTATCGCGATTTTTAGCTCCTCAGTGCAAATTGGAAATTCGTAATTGCGAATTGCTAGTAGTGACCACGACTTCTACCTGACAAGCATTTAATGCAAAATCTACCAAATACAACTTGGAGGTTTTGGGATAGTTTTATAGTAACATCTCTTTGGTGGATGTGGGCTATAAATACTCCACCAAACATATGTAAATGCAAGATAATTGAATAAATTATAACCAAACTCTTGCCAATTTGCTACTCATTCTTTCACTCTTTTTTAAGTGTTGATTGTTTGTTGTGAGAAATCAACACCATTGTAAGTAAGTTTAGAGTGAGCTTAGATTCTAAAACTCTTGTAAGAGGTTAAAGTGTGAGCCTATACAAAACACTTGTGAGTGGTTTTTGTGTGACCTTGAAAATACAAGTTGTAAGGGTTTTGTGTGAGCTATAAAACACAAGTAGTATAACTTTGGTGTGAGCTTGGAAACACCAGGTTAATTGAGTGAAATTCCTAATTGTGTAGAATTGTAGGGTGAATGTAGGGTTTGTTAACACCTGAACCACTATAAACCTTTTATGTTGATTATTTTCATCTTTTTCTTCACTCCCAAACACATAAACCTTCTTTTTAATTTTAAAATAAGCCATCAATTCAACCATTCTTCTTGGTGCCTTAGGCCAACAAACATTATAATAGTTTGGGAGAGGGTTTCCTCAGATGCTAGGCCTTCTAAAATTTGGTAGAACAATCGTCTTATTGTTAATGAGATCCTAAATCTCATGCCTTAATTTATAACAGTCATTAGTGATGTGACATGCTCCTTGATGAAAAGTATAGTAAGCATTGGCATCGTACCCCCTAGGCAGTGAATTAGGAGGTGGTCTTAGTGATAAAGGCTTCAGCACTTCCTTCTTTTATAACCTCTCAAATGCCTTAGACAGAGGCATCCCCAAATCAGTGAACTGTTTTTGTGTTCTTATTGTATTTACATGGTCATCTTGTTCCTCGTTCTCTGGGGCTGAGATGGGGCACTCTTCTTCCCCCATACTGCCTTTTTTACTCAAATTCCAACTCTTCAGCTTATAAGCCTGCTTCCTAAGGCTCTTCAAAGTTCCTAATCAACATCCATTTGATGTTAATGCTAATGATAGGCAGAGCCCCTTTTACAATCGTTCTAACCTGCTCTTTCTCTGTAAGCCTTGTGGTCACCTCTGTAGCCATCTTCTTTTATTTCCTAATATAATCATTAGAGCTTTCACATGTCTTCTAGTTCAAAGATTCTAGATCCTACAATGTGACCTCTAGATTCAAGTTACAAGCATACTGCTTCTTGAAAGCTTATGTCAGTCCTTTCTAGTCTTATCTAATAATCTTTGGTTAGTTGAAGAATCATTTTTTGCCAACCCTTCCAATGAAAATTCAAAAAGCTCTAACACATTATTCGTTGAAACCCCAAACGCCTTCATGATTAACATATATGAGTGGATATAGTTCTTTGCATTTTGAGTTCTTGTGAATTTGGGAAGTCTAGGCATATGAAAATTGATTGGCAACTCTTTAGACTTGTGAGCCAGCAATTCCATAATGTTTGTTCCTTTCTCTAAATCTTTAGCACTCAAAGCCTTCTATACTTTCTCCAACTATTTGGCAAAGTCATCGAATCAAGCACTCTCCTTTTCACCTTCCATAAGTTTGTCTATAACGATAGTTGTACTTCCTACTTCTTTAGCAAGCTTGCTTTCATGGTATTCCTTCATCCTAAATAGATTGTCATCAATCACCACAGGCTAGGGCACTTACATTGGTGCCTTCGTTTTGTCAATTCTATTAGCAGAGGTCTCTCACTTTTTAGAATCTTATTAACACACTTATTTACTTCCTCAATAATCCTCTCTCTTTCATCTTGCGATTGAAATTGGCCATCATCTTTTCTAAAATCTTCAATGGTATGGTTGGCTCTATGATTAGGTCGACTTTATAGTGCACACTCAGAGTCTTAGTCTTTTTAGCAAGTTGATTGCCCCTTCTTTTCCATGAGGTTTAGATAGAGCTATGATGGCTACAAGATAAGAGTTATTAGTATGATGCATGAATAGGTAATCGATGTATATATATGTGTCATGCACAAATCATTTTGCATAAGATCCTTCCAACCTTATTTCTCCTGTACACAAGATCTAGTGGCTCTTACCTAGGTGGGGTCTCATTCTTATACCATCATGAGGTAAAGAATGTATGAGGTCACTCGACCAAAAGGAGTAAAGTCTTAAAAGAACATATACATAAAGGTACTAAAAGGAAGAACTTTTTACATTACTCGAAGAAATATGTATAAGTGAAGAACAAAATCCCTTTAAAGAGAAAGGATGTGCATAGAAAAATATTTACATAACGAGGAAGGAAAAATACATAAATATTTACATATGGGGGATAATTACATCAAAAGGGGTGGGATAATGTTTATGCTTACATTAGGGATGCCTAACCATGTTTTTTGAAGACTTTCACTCTCATTTAAGGAAGAAATACAAAAAAAAGGGGTAACCTATTCCAAGGTACTATTGGCTCTTACATGTGCCTAATAGTTGATAGGGTTTTTATAATTAATAGCTCCTATAAGCTTGGGGGGAAGTTGGCGTGATCCCCCATTTGATATACCTGGAGGTACAAGGCTCATGAGTAATAAATCCTCCTCTCAATCTCCTAAGCTCGAATAGAACTTACATCTCAAGTTTGGAGAATAATCGATTTATCTACAGGCACTTAGTACATGTGGTGAAGTGTGGAGGTGACATAAATGCAATAAACTTAATCAATAATAAGTTTAAAATATTTAAAGTTAACTAGAGATCAAATGTGAAGTCAATTTCAAGTCTCTTATAGAATCATCACTATGAGCACCTTGGGTGGTTGCACTTGAACTAGTAGAATCTTGCTTGCAACTCCATCCTTTTATCGACTAATAAGGGATTAAGAGGATAAAGGTATTTATGTTGGTATTAACCCCAATGTATAATACATGATTGGACCAATGGAGGTCCTTTTAGGCTTTGTACAATTTTGAAGTCTTTAGTCCAAAATAATGGTAATCAGGGGAACAAAAGTGGGACAATAAATTTGTATCGTCCCTAGGAAATATGGAGTCACCACTCAACTTGGGTTAGGACAATAATTTGGGGAAGGCAAAATCTAAACCTAATCTAAGTCAATTAGAAGGCCTATTTCATCTTCATCCTATTAGAGATCAAGTTTGAAAATTAGGTACAGCTTGGGGAAGAGGTTATATAACATCCCTATCCACATTTATTGGCATTATCACATGAACATATTCATTGCATAAATGATATGAAATCCCACATAAACATATGCATTGGATAAATGATCATTTAGATATATGAATTGGATAAGCACGACAATGACACATGCACCATTGATTTTGGGACACTTGAACTTATATGTTGTGTTAGCATAGTTGCATGACAAATTGTTTTATGTTGTGTACTTGTTATAGAATCATAAATAATGGTGTTATAGAGCTTATCTTAAAGTATAAGGATCATCTAGGAATTAGGAGATGGATGAAGGTGCTTAAGGAGTGAAGAAGAGGGTCTAAAAGAGGAAAGTGAACTTCCAACCAATAGAAATGCAACACCATGATTCTATCTTATTACAATAGGCTTATAACTGGGATTTTTTACCCTTTAGGATCAGAATTAAGGGGTTAAACGTGAGTTATAGCAGAAGAGACAAAGAGAGCTAAGGAAGAAAGAAAGAAAGGAAGAAGAATAAGAAGAAGAAGAAGAAGAAGAAGAAGAAGAGGAAGAAGTGTGGGCTACCTAGGAAAGAGTACTAAGGTTTTCTAACTCTCAGAGAATAGGTAATGTTGTCCATAGACACTAAAAAGAGGGGTTGAATTGGTGAATAAAAATTTCAAAAACAAGGATAAAAGGGAGAATAAAGACTAGAAGAGAGACAACCAATTTATAGTGGTTCGGGTATAATTGACTCTACATCCACTCCCCAATTAATCAATTGGGTATTTCACTATCTCAATGGTGTTTTCAAGCTCACACCCAACTTATACAACTTGTGTTTTGATGGCTAACATAAAACCTTACAACAATATGTTTTTAGGCTAACACAAAACCTCACTCAAGTTTTTCACTAGGCTCACACTTAAACCTTTCTTGAAGTGTTTGTACAGGCCAACACAAAACCTCACAACTTGGTGTTTAATGCTCACACCTAACAATTACAATTTCATAAAGAAAATGAAGAAAATGAGTAGCAAAGATTGAGAGCTTTAATCACTTGTAATAAATTGCTTAGCAACCTTATTCATGGCTATTTGGTGGTGTATTGATAGCCAAACTTCACCAAAGAGACGTTGCAGATCATAGCTCACCAAATCTTTGAGACATGCTTGACAGATTTTGCATGAAATGCTTGTCAGGATGAAATCGTGGTCGTTACAGCATTTTGAGATCGCAAAATCCAAATTCTTCACGGGAAATCTCGTTTGTGTCTAACGGTTAGTCCACGTGGCAAATTCATATTAGTCCACCAGGAAAATATAGTCGTTGTCTTTTACCTACTTTCAGAAGTCGCGGTCACGAGTTTTCTTACACAGGCCGCGATAGAGGACGCGAATCCATCTGCCAAAGTGCTCATCCTTCTTTCACAGGATCCGTGGTCGCTACCAATAAGATGCCTCCACGAAATTTGACTTCCAACAGTCTTCTGGGACATTTGTCAAGTTGTGGTTATGGACTTGCTTCCCTCTTGAGTTACTTTGAAATTCACAGTCACGACTAAGGCGTGACTTTCACCGCGAATTCATCTGTCACATTTTGGCTTCTTTTCCAAAGGTCGCGGTCGAGAATGGCTCCGCGATTTTACCTGCTTGAATTTCAGCATGTCTTAACATGAGTCGCAGTCATAAATCTTAGATTACGATCGCGATTTAAATGTCACTTTGGAGTTTATCAACTCCTTTCATTTCTTCTTGAGAGATTTATTTATTTCTGCAAAATCAACACTTATTTGAAATATTAGTGATGATCAATCTACTTTGTCAAGATCAAAAAAGGTTATAGACTTAGGATTAACCATCCTAGTCCAACAATCTCCCTCTTTTTGATTTTGACAACCTAGATTGATCCAAAATGAAAAATAAGTGTAGAGAAGTAAAATTGAATCATAACTTAGCAAAGATTCCTAAGTGTAAAATAACTTAGCAAAAACTTTCTAAGTGTTAAGTTAATTTGCTTAAATTAATCCCCCTTAACTTATGCTTATGCATTTGCTTACTTACTCCCCCTTAAATAGTTATCTCTAATTTTTTTCACTTGAATCTTATTTTATCTCCCCCTTTGGCAAGATAAAAAAGATTTAGAGAAGACCAAAGATAATTAAAGGAAAGTTAAGCATAAGTAGAGCAAAATTATATAAGAAACAAACATTGAGAGCACAAAGAGATGCAAAAACAAACTTTTATATATATAATAGCTATGAGATCACAAGTTTTGATTACAAAAGGTAACCAAATAAAAACAAAGTACAAAAAGAAACCTAAACACTAAAAAGTTGTTTAATCACTATCATATCCAGAAGATTCTTCCGCAGTCTCTTGGAGACCGCCTTCAGCCTCATCTCCATCTTCCACACCTTGATCCCCATCTTGAGTATCGTCAAAATCTGTAAAGTCGAGAAGGTGGCAGGGAGGAATTTTGAGTTTTTCCTGTAGATCCACCATGTCGTTGTGGAGGTGGGAGAGGAATAGTGATTGTCTCTTCATCATTCGCATAATATTATCAAGCTTGCGGTTGATGGTGGAGAGCTATACTTTTTCCATTGGCTTCGATGGAGGAGGAGCAGATGGGGCTGAAGAAGGAACCTCTTCAATGTAGAGGCGCTTCCTCTTGGACGCTTGAGAACTCTCCAATCGATGTGCACCATATGTGCCAAGTAGATAGGCATAGGAGTCAGGATGTATCGCCTTGGCATTGACAAGGTATGTGAGATCCAAAAAGTTTTGTGAAGGCAGATACTTTTTGGTGAGGAGCTTTTCCTTGTCCTCGTCAAGAGAGCCCACAAAGTGATAAATCGCGGTGACATGCGATGGAAGTAAGAACTGACTCTTCAGCTTGGTGCTCATGTGAATCAACTGATCCACTAGATACCTGTCGGTCAGTATAGGCTTATTTTTCACTAAGCAGAAGAGAAAGGCAAGATCTTTCTGTGATACCTTTTCATTCCCATCACCCCTTGCATTGATGGAGAATGTAATAATTCGGTGAAGAATCCACAGTGGCAGTGTCTTGATGTGTTTTGCTAAGGAAGATCGAGGGTCGTGCTTGGCCTCTATCGAGATCTCTGCCCAAAACTCTGAGTAAATAACATCAAGAGCAGTGATAACGAAGGGAATGTGTTCACCAATTTGAAGAGTGAAGAGGCTGGACAATTGTTCGAATGTGATATAGTATGGATCTCTGAATCCCCGAAAAGTCATTCCATATTGCCCTACAGGAGACTCCATTTTTCGGCTCAATTGGACCGTGCACATGAATTCTCGAACGATCTCCTCGTATCCAGGTTCTGCATGAAAAATAAAGTCATTCCAACCCAGATTGGATAGGAATGTCGAGATTTCGTTGGCGAGGCCGAGAGACTCGAGCATAAAGGAAGAAGGTATTTTATTTTAGAGGATGGTCTTGGAGAGATTGGCTTTGTACTTCTCCTTTTCCTCGCGAGTAATTCCTTTCATGTTAAGAAGAGAAGGAGGGGCAGAGGGTTATGCAATTCCCTTGCCCCGGCTCTTGAGGCTTTCTTGGGTACCATGGTAGATTCTTAAGAGAAAGAGGAGAGATTTGAGAGATTTGAAGATTTGGAAGTTGGTAGATTGGAGTTGTGATGAAATCACTATTTAAGGGGGTATTTATAGGCTTCAAAGGGTTTGAAAATGGTAAGAAACAACTAGAAATGGATTAAATGAAGGGTTGGCAATGGTTGGCAATCAAATCTCATAAATATGAGTCGGTTACTCTAATTCGCATCTGCGATTTCCGCAGTCGTGACCGCAAATTCTGAAAAATGTGAGTAACGAATAAAGTTTCCTCAGGAATGCGAGCTCCAATAGTCAGAATTTTGAAAAACCGACAAAATTTGCGGTGGAGAGTGATTTTTGCGACCATAAATTGACATTTGACAGCCGGTAAGGTTGACTTGTAATTCGCGATCATGAAGAATGAATAGCGACCGCAAATTGCGAGTCATTAAGGATAAAAATGAACATTTTGAAAAAACATGTGATCTCCTAAAAACAAAGAATAAAATCTTTCAATATCATTAATCAAACATATCACACACATATATCACACTAGATTAAACAAGAATTTTCACTTGAGGGAGCTTCCATCAAGCATTCCCAATTCTCTCTTAATGAAGTGCATACTTTCTTCATTTAGAGGTTAAGTGTAAATATCTGCAAGTTGATGATTAGTGTCAATGAATTCTAACACAACATCACCTTTTTGCACATGATCTCTAAGAAAGTGATGCCTAACATCTATATGCTTACTTCTAGAATGTTGGATGGGATTCTTTGAAAGATTAATAGCACTAGTATTGTCACATTTGATAGGAATGTGATCAATTTCTTTACCAAAGTCCTTTAATTGTTGTTTCATCCAAAGAACTTGGGTGCAACAACAACCCGCCGCCACATACTCGGCTTCTGTGGTGGACAAGGCAACCGATACTTACTTTTTACTAAACCAAGAGACTAGACATTCTTCTATGAATTGGTAAGTCCCGGAAGTGCTTTTTCTATCTAAAAGACTACCTGCGTAATCTGCATCCGAGTACCCTATTAGGCTAAAGGAAGAGTTCCTAGTATACCAAAGTCCTAAGTGAATAGTGCCATGCAAATATTTGAAAATTCTTTTTACAGCATTCAAATGAGATTCCCTAGGTGAAGATTGAAACCTAACACAC
>CATIWR010015343.1:0-14223 GCA_949677035.1 Omphalea diandra | reverse complement strand
TCCACCTGACTGAATTGTTTGCCATTCATCAACTGATACAACATAAGATGAAGTGTCCAAGGGCAACTGAAGTTGAACCTTCCCACTGAAATTTTCAGAGCCATTCCTGTAGTTCTGTTCACTAGGATCCTCTTCAATTTCGCCAAAATCTCTCCCTCTAGTACTCTCTTCTTGGCACCCACAAAGTCCAAATGGAAGCTTCACTGTGTTTGGCTTGGGCTTCTTCATAGCAGATCTTAAAGCACTTTCGATCCGGGTTTTAAACAATTTCTCTTGCCCCGCTTGAACTAAAACAATAACAACCCCAAGAGTAAATGCCTTCTTTTCAAAGATCTGAATCTTCTTGCAGCAAATAGAAGCACTATCTAATGCACCAGACATTGATGGCAACGAAATCGAAGAGTTGCAAGCAAACGTCAGCTTTAATACAAAGCCCTGTATCTCATCATCAGATACTTCTTGTATCATTATCGCTGGTTGCTCATCCACAGCTGCCTGCTCTATCAACTTTATGTGTAGAAACACATCTTTCATATCAAACCCCGCTTGCGCGTAGCTGTTCAAATAGAGGGGAAAAAAGAAAATTACTTGAGAAAAGAAAGCCAGATGAGGGGGGGGTTGGTGGAGGGGGAAGCAAAATAAGTATAAAAGAAAGAAACTCTAGAGACGAGAAAAACCGCTAGTTAGTACAGTAACATGGGATGTATTCCCATATCCTCTTTTGTTAACAGACTAAGGAGAAACGACGGAAGTGTTGGACTTTAGCCTTGCAATATACAGAAAACGGTAAAAAATCACAACTTTGTTCTAATTTTGCAGCATTTCAGCGGTAAACAAACAGAACCCAAATCCAAATAAAGGATGGAGACCTGAGAGGCAAAGAATCGTAATGCTTCCTAATGTTGGAGACAAGCTTCTCAGGCAACTGGCTACCTGGGTACAGCTGCGTAAGGTTCCTTACAACATTAGCCCACACAACCTTTCGGCAGCTCTCACTCTTAGTGCCTTTATTGTTAATGAGTTGCGGTGGTTGCTGCTGCTGCAGCACCTGCACTTGCGAGTCACGGGCAGAGTCGAGATTCAGTGAGTTCTTAAGCGACGCAATCGCCTCCGATACGTTTCGACTCAGTCTTTGAAACCGCTTCTGCATAGCAGAGGATGACGGGTCTTTGATTGGAAGATTTGAAGAAGAACTTTCTGGTTGTGACGTGGTTTCTGATCTGTCATGGGTTCGCATCAGGACTTGCTCGACCATGTCTTCGTCGGTGCTGGTTCTGCTAGACCAGCACTCAAGCGCTGCAGCCATAGCTGGGTGGAGAAAACAAATGTGGATTGGGAGGTAGGAGTGAGGCTATGGTAAAGTAACGGGTCTGTGTTTCAGATTTCTGAGTCTGGCCATTCGTTTTACTCTTCAGAGGGAAAATGAAGAGGTGTGGAAGTGGTTTGCTTCGGACGGTGAAGTGTAATAAATTATGGAACAAAAAGACCATGATGGGTAGTTCTCATCCAGCTATTTTGAACTCCCTATTTATGAACCGTTGATCAATTGGAAATATTGTGATATCAACAAAGAAAAAAAAAATTTAGAGAACAGTTTGTTTTGTATTCTCCAAAAACAAAATTGTTTCGTACAAAACTGAATAGCCAAATACATTGAGAGTCCACTAACGAACATAAGTACTTTTAATTTTAATTATAAATAAAGTTTTTTTGAACTAAATAATTTGGCAGCTGAATTATTTGCATAGGTTCAATTGAGTACAAAATTAATTTTATAGTTTTTAACACCAAATTTTGAAAAATAGCTCTAATAAACCTTTTTAAGTTGGTAAAGCAGAAAATGAATATCACAATGTCAAAATTATGAAAAAATAATTTGTTATAAAAGAAAAAGAATATAATAATTTGCCACCTTGTTTTTTAAGTTCTTAAAATATAAAAATTTTAAATAATTATCATATCATTTTTTAAAAATTTAAATGCTACGTTGATGATATCATATTCAAATTTTGTGAAAATCATTGCAAAGAATCATTAGAAAACGCTCTTAATTTTACATATTTTCACTCAATTACATAATAAACATAAGAAATTAATCGATATCCATAAATTTTTTAACAAAAAAATAGCGTAATCAAAATTAAGAAATATCATATAAAATCATCACCTGTAAAATTTTTAATTAGATAACAGAAGAAAAATTTTGAAGATTCAATTAATCAAGAAAATTTTGATATATTATGATATGGATTTGATTAATAGAACATAACAAAACATCAATAAAACACTATGAAAAATCACAAAAAATTGCCTCTACAAGAAAACTTTAAACCTTAGTTCTACATACTTCAATAGTCAATACTCAATATAAGCACTTACAAATCACAAAAAAAAAAATTATATATAGAAATCTTTATTAGAAAAAAATCAAGAATTTTCACTTATATCTTCAAACAAACAAATACATAAAAACTCAAATTAAAACATAATCAAACAAACACATCTCCATCAAAGACCTATCAAGAGAGAGAATTGCAGAATCTCTACTACCCATCTCTTTCCTTTTCTTTTTAATCCTTGCCATCAAAAGAGAGAACTACAGCTTTGAATTGAAATCTAAAGTCAGTTATGCTAATCAAAATTTTGATGGATGCAAGAAAAATAATTGACACTTTAGATTTGAAGTTGCAAGCCATGAATCTTCTAATTGACGTAATTAAAATAAGATCGAAAGAAAGATGAGTACAAACTTAGATCACAAACAAAGGTTTTGATGTTGTAGCCATGGAAGAGGGAGTGAGGAACAAATAGAGGGAGAGAAGCACGGTGATGGTTGACAAATATAGGATTTTCATATGGTAATGGTGGATGGCAGTAAAAGCAAAATAAAAGGAGGAGAGTTTTAGAATTTTAATTAGATTAGGATTTGTTCTTTTTTATTAGAAAAATATATTTTAGTTTCTTTTTTAATTTAAAATAATTTAATATTAGTATTTCACTCTCTAGTGGTAAAGAGTGTGATACATGCATAATGAGAAATCAAAAATAGACTTAATTAGACTGATTTTTTTTAATAAATTGAAGTTAAAAAAAACTCTAAAGTTAATTTTAGATTCAATTGGACCCAGTATAATATCTAAGGGCCAAATTGAACTTTAGTCACTTTTTTTTTAAAAAAAAGTTAACATTATGAGAAAGGCTAAGGGGTCAAACGAGTCTCTGAACTTGTAACAGAGTGATAAACGAGGATGAAATAAACTTGTTCATCAAAGTTACATTTGATCTTGTACTACTTCGTCAAAGTTACATTTGATCTTGTACTACTTCATCAAAGTTACCCCTGATCTTGTATTATTTCGTTATAAAAGTATAAAATATTGGTTGAAGAGTGCACTAATTTACGAATGACAAATGGATGAGACAATATTTATCTTTCGTCTCTTGTTTCACCCTTTTAAAGGAGAGAATTTTCTTGTCTCTGCCTTCGCAGGAACTTCTCGCCCCATGAAACTTCTTCATAAGGCAAATCTTTTTATTTTTTTATTATTTTAAAATATTTATTAAATTATTAAATAAAAATTTTTATACTAGAAACTAATAAATATATAAAAAAAATATATAATTATACACATTATATATATATATATATATTAAATATAAAATTTACATATAATAAATATAAAAATTATAAAACTATATTTGATTTTTTCAAGTCCCACATGTCCCATAAGAATCCATTTTTGGGGTTCTCATAAGGACCCGTTAGGTTGGGGTGTAATCTCATCCTTGTCTCATGGAAGAGAAAGGGCGGAGATTCTCTATCCCGTGTTAGAAAGGGTTTTAAGCTCATTGAGAAATAACTTTAAAAAAAAAAAAAAAAACACATTAACCTTTCTGAGAACACAATTATTGTTTCATTCAAAATACTTGTATTTTCTTCCCTATCATCATAAATTCATGCAATGTCAAAAATGAGTTATCACAAATAACTCTAGCAATATTAATCAAGAAGAATTGATACAATTATTTCAATTTCTCCCATTTTTACCTTATAATTAAGTCCGAAGTAAAATATTTGACTTGGATTTGCCTCTCTCTAAACCACTATTAATGGTGTTCTTTCCTCATAGTAGCAGTATTTTTATATATCATTATACTTATGTTCAACCCATTTCTTCTTATATTGTTTGTAATTGGATGAACAAACAAAATTATTACTCTACGAAAACATAACTCATATATATTCTTCAATCAATTAACTTTGATTTAGGAAAAATTTTATTGTCAAAGTGAAGTTGTATTTTGGGGATTTAGGGATTTAAGATTCTTTAAGGGGATTTAGGGATTTAAGATTCTTAAGGGGATTTAAGGATTCAGGAATTTGGGAGAAGTTGTATTTTGTCAAAGTACAATTGACTTTGACTCTCTTAAATGTGTTTTCTAACTGTTATGCATTTTTTAAATATTATTTTTTAATTTTCTCATTTTTCTCTCTTAAAAAATTGATTTATAATTATTAAATTATGTTTATAACATATGTGATCTCCTCAGCCAGTATCTTAGACTTTTATGATAAAATAATACAAGATTGGAGGTAATTTTAATGGAAAAGCTCATTTCGTCCTACTTGTCACTCCGTTACAAGTTGAAGGACTTATTTGACATTTTAACCTTATGGGAAATATGATTAAAAATCTAAAAAATAAATATGTTTACATGAATTCTTTATGTGCTTGATTCAATAGATAATTTCAAGTTTGTCTGAAATAAATTAGATTTGATGAAGATTTGATTGTGAGAATTCGAATTTAAAAATAGATTTAAAAAAGTTGATAGTTCTAATAACGTAATATTATCATATTAGATTGTAAATAATTTTTTTGAACTTCAAAACTATTATATTTTATTTATGCATATAAAATTTAAAATGTTATAATACCTTTATTATGGAATCTTGGCAAGGTTGGTAAATGAGGGGCTATTAGAGATGCTTTTTGACATTGGATCTTTGGGCTTGCCCTCAATCATGGTACTTACTCGTTCATATTGGCAGAAGTCAGAGCTCTTCAAATTGGGATTGAATTGCTTGGGCATTAAATTTGCATAATATTGAGTTTGAAATTGACTTAAAGGTGTTACATAACTGGACTCGATTTGCTCATTATCTACAACAATGTAGACAAGCTCTTCAATGAAATTGGAATGTGAAGTTAGTGCATCTTTATTGCGAGACTAATCGAGTTGCTAACAAGCTTGTGAACTTGTCATTGGATCATGATTTTGGAGTGACATTTCTTGATGAAGCTCCCCTAGAGGTTAGAGAAATCTTGCAGCAAGATAGATTGGGGGTTTCCTGGCTAAGGAAGTTATAAGTTTTTCTTGAGCTTTAGACTCTCCATCTCCATCAATAAAAAATATCCTTATTAAAATAAATATATGATTCAATTAAATCTATAAGCAAAAATAAATAACTATTTTGCAATAAATATATCTTATCAATCAAAATAATTTGAAATAATTATTTAAAATATTTTAAAAAAACATTATAATAAATTATTATTCAAATATATGATTTTTCATAATAATTTAAGAAAAAATATAATAATAATAATAATAATAATAATAATAATAATAATAATAATAATAATAATAATAATAATAATAATTGTTGTTGTTGTTGTTATTATTATTATTATTATTATTATTCTTGATACTACCCTCATTCAAATAGGTCAAACTCACTCCTACGAAAGACTGAATTCAGCATTTTAGGCCTCAACTATGCACTTGGTCATAAGTCTAGCTCGACCAAAATGGGTTCTCAACTTACAAGCCAGTGTTAGCTTGACTTATATATGGCTATTCAACCATCGCTTATCTTGTTCAAAAAGGATAATTCTTATAAAAAATTTTATAAAAAAGTTAACTTGCATCAGAAAAAAATAATACTCATCATGAAGGGAATAATTCAATATGAAAACAATCAATCTAATCAATATATAAAAAGTCACAATCAATATTTCATTCATTTTACTCTTAAATACTATTACTCTATCTCTTAAGCAATATTTCATTCAATTTAAGTATTGGAGTGGACATTTGGCATAAAGGAAAAAGATAATACTCAACATGAAGGAAATAAAAGTCTTATTTAATACGAAAACATTCAACCCAATCACTGTATAAAAGGTCATAATTAGTATTTTATTCATTTTACTCTTAGATTCTATTACCCTATCTCTTAAGCAATCTAACTAGTTTAAGCATTGGAGTAGACATTTGGCATAGACTGAATTTCTCTTTCACTTTTATTTGTCTTGTAGATTTTGAGCTAAAAAACTCAAGCCAACCATCATTAACTCAATCACCCTCAACCCAAGAAGACTCACTCTTATTTGTCTTATAGATTTTGAGCTAATCATTCTCAATCCAAGAAGACTCACCAGGATCACTTAGCTTAGTACTAACATAATATCAATTTTTTATTTTAAACAATAGTTAATTAGCTTATATTATTGCCTACATTGTTTTTTAGACAAAGTATATGCTTTCAACTTTAGCAAATAAATACATTTGATACCAAAATATTAATATCATTAAATTCATTCTTCTTTTTTTTTTGTCTTTTTAATTTTTTAATCTTTTCCTTTTGTTGGCAATTAAAAGAGTTGTTATTGGGTATTTAATGGTTAATAATAGTTCATATTTTTTATTTCCATTAATTTTTTTATATTTTATTTTTAATAAAGATTATTTTCTCTCATTATTTAAAGATAATTACTTTAAATTTATTGAATTTAAAGCTATATTATTTTTTTGAATAATAATATTTATTTTTTTAATAAATAAGATTTTGATATTGAATACATTCATGATGGGAGCTTAGTGTGTTTAACTACAAAGAACACTCCAAAATTGTGTCATATTAGATAAAACTTCCTGCAAAGGGAGTTATAAGACACAAGTTACATAATGTGAAAAGTACATGAGTTGCATAATAAAAACAAATGTTCTAGCATAGAAGAAAACTGAAATAACACTTTATAATTAAGAGTAATTATAGGCTGTGAACAAAAAAGGTCAATATAACTTAGTCATTCAAAATATATAATTTATGCTAAAAATTAAAAAACAAAATATTTAATTGTTTAATTATAATTAGTTAGCTTATATTATATTTTTTAAAATAAAATAAAGTATATGCTTTTAACTTTGGTGTGTGTGTATACATTACATTGTAGCCTCTCTCTTTTTTTTTTTTTTTTTTGTACATAATAGCAAAATAAATTAATCCTAATGCATTTGTCACGTCATTCATTTTGATCAATTTATGGGTAAATTTGCTAAATTTACATAAGAAAATTGAAAAAATAATTTGCTCAATAATAAACATAGTGAAGTTCTGTTAGAAAAATGTGTACTAATTCAATATTGGCTCATTCAATTTAACTAATTCATTATTTCTATGTGTCACTTTAAGCGCATTTAAAAGATGTTTAACTTTTATGATATAGCAAAAATGATAACAACAAAGTTTTTACTTACTAACAAACTTATGTTAATATAATATTTATCTTCAAAATAATCCATGAAATATATAATTTATTAATATAATTTTATTGTTCTTATTTGGATTAGATTAGTGTTTGGAACATAAACAAATCGTAAGTTAGATTTTAATATTTTAATAATTTTTTTTATTTCTGTCAGGCTTTGCTAATATAATTTTATGCCAATTTTATTTAAAATTTGGTTACATAATTAGTTAGTTCAATATCTAAATATAATATTCTAAAATACTATGTTTTAAAAAAGGGATAATTATTATAAACTTTTTGACATTTGACATATTTAATTAAGTTATCCATTCCATTTCAAAATTATACTATAAACCCCACATGATTGCCTCATTACATTGAATAGTCATTCTATTAAATTTATATGAATGCCAAAAGGACTTTTTAATATAACATAACAAATATGAGAGATGACTTAATATAATATTTTGAAAAGTAAGGGATGATTTATTTAAATATGACAAACACTAAAGAATTTAAAGTAATTAATCCAATAAAATATAAAACTCACTTTTGATCAAATTCTATTTGACTAATGGAAAAATGATGTTTGTAATAGGGCAAACATCAAAGATAATTTAGTATAATATTGAAAAATGAATGATGACTTAGTTAGATATGACAAACGTCATGTGGTTTAAATTAATGAACCCTTAACAAATAATATTTTGCTCTAATATTAAAGGTGATCTCATTTAAAATTAAATTTCTGCAACATTCTGAAATTCCATCCTAAAAATGAATGATTATGAATTTTAATTTGATAAATGTCAAATCTATATAAATAGATCATTTTATAAATGCCAAACTATGACTTATGGCTTATGGGATAAAAATTGAAGGCCTGAATTAAGCAACCTAGTGATTGGGTGACATCTGGGCGAGAGGATATGATGGCAAGGTGTGAAAGCCTTGCCCGAGTTGAGCTAAATCAGTGCTGCACATTTGAAGATGCAAGCCTATGTTTGAAGCGCTAGACAAAACTAGGCCCATTAGGGCATAACCAAAAGCAAAAGAGTATATCGCTTCTTAGGCCTAACCATTTGGCTCATGAATTGTAACATTTAAAAAAATTCTAGTTGGCCCTATGTTGGAGATCCAATTGCAGCCGTCAATTTAAAATAAATAAGAAAACCCTAAAGCCAAACATGTGTCAATACTATCTAAATCAAAAGTAATAGATCCAAACCATTCATGACTCGTAATATGTAGGACAATAATAAATCTCTCTTTAATTAGTCGTCACTCTTTAACAATGCAAACCCTTCAAAACGAAGTCCTCAACACACTCTCCAAACATATCAGCAAACTCTCGGGATGAATTGACTTGCCTGCAATCGGCCACAGCTGAGGTTGCCATGGCAATCGACAACAGGAGGTGTTTCTATCAAGGAGGCAATGAATAATCACTGCAAAAGAAAAAAGCCCCTAAACATTAAGCGCGACTAAGTCATGTGAAGGAAGAAAACTTGAAAAACAAGCCTAGAGCAACAAGCAAAAATGAGGGATGATGTGATGACCTTGGACCACTAGAATAAGAGAGATCGAGCTAAGAAACCATTATAAACGAGGTACGTAAACCTCTTTTTTTTTTTTTATTTGCCATTCTTCTCCTTGACACTTTTCTTAAGGTATGCATATCGAATAACCACAAATCAAAGTGATATGAACCAACAACATTGTAAATACATTGATAATAAACCAATGGAAAGTCTTGTAAAAGCTAAGTATCATTAATTTTTCTAACTATTGAAAAACATTGGCATGATCACATTATTTTCCCTTATGCATTATTTATACCCTAAGTTTCATTTGTGTCTAAAAGATATTCATGATTGATCTAATTCTATAAATTAGTTTTGTGGATGTTTATTGCTTTATGTGGCATGCAATTGCTCCTTAGTTTTAACATGAGTGAGATGTAATTTAAGTGACCCAAAGTCTGTTTCTTATAGCTAATTTATACAATGCAATATCAAAATAATTAGTTTAATGCACATAATATTTACTTTCAGGAAAACAATATAATGCATCAAATCATACATTATAAATCTGTTGACAAATTGTGTAATGACCTAAAGTCATATAAAATAGGTAAAATTTAGAAATAGGCCAACAAAAGTAACTCATCCATTAACCAAGGTTAAAATTGTATAATTCCTTTATTATGTGATTGATTAAATAACCCATTTGCATCCAAATAAGCAAATTATTTCATTTACCAATAGTTAACTTTTCTTTAAAAAAACTTCCAATCTACAAATTAAGGGGAAAAGCTATTAACACTACATTATAAAGTTCAATAAGAACTCTTAGTTTAAATAATAAAATAGCTAAATAATCCTCAATTCAAAGAAATTGTTAAGAGATTTCGGTGAATAATAAACTAATCCTGTCAATAAAAATAATTAAATTTATAAAAAGATTGTAAAGAATTTTCATTAAAGAGACTTAAACTAATAAAGAGTTTTAAATTCTGGATTCCAAAGAAATTGCATTAAATAATAAAGGGATTTCAAATGAAAATAATAACCATTTAGCTTAAATTGTTAAGAAATTTCACTAAAGAGATTCCAACCTAGTTATACAGTGAATGAAATAATTAACTTTGTAAAGAGATTTAATTGAACTTTTTAACTAAATTGCAAATTTAACTAATTTCTTCCTAATGAAGCAATTTTTTTTTCAAAAAAAAAAAAAAACTCTTTAAACCCACTAATCAGCATTACTAAATTATAAAGGCTAATTAACACAATTTCTCCACCAACTTTTATATTATAATATCATCTTATTTAGCAAAAGTTTCATATAGTTTAAGCTCAGAAAATCTCTTTAATAGTTGTAGACAAAGCACCATTGGAAAACTGATAGAAATGGATTTAAACTTTGGTCAAATATGTTTAAAGTGTAAAAAATGTACATTGATAAAACTCAAGCATTCCCATGTTGGAACAAGAAAAGCATAATTGTATATAAATAAAGACTCACATCTAATTATCAACGTATATAATTAGCTCAATCCTTAGAAATTTAATGACAACATAATTGTATAATCCGTAGTCCAAAACATAAAATAGTGATCATGTAATTACATAGAAAAATAGTGTGCAACCCTATAAAAAGTTTTCATCAAAGAGTTCTAAAGTGGAAAAAAAATTTCATTAAATAATAAAGAAATTTGAAATGAAAATAATAAACTCTTACTTTAAATTATGAAAAATTTCACGTTATTATACTCTTTAATATTTGTAGGCAAAGCATCATTGGAAAAATAATAGAAATGGATTTAAGCTTTGGTCAAATATGTTTAAAGTATAAAAAATGTGCATTGATAAAAAGCAAAATTAACCAAGCCAAAACATGAAAGCATAATTGTATATAAATAATGACTTGTATCTAATTATCAAAGTATATAACTGGCTCAATCCTTATAAATTTAATGACAACATAATTGTATAATCCACCGTCCAAAACTTAAAATAGTGATCATAATATTACATAGTAAAATTGTGTGTAACCCTATAAAGAGATTTTATCAAAGAGTTTTTAAGTGGAAAAAAATTTCATTAAATAATAAAGAAATTTAAAACGAAAATAATAAACTCTTAGTTTAAATTATAAAGAGATTTCACCTATTTATACTGCCAATGAAATAATTGACTTTGTACAAAGATTTTATTGAACTTTTTAACTAAATTACAAAATTGAACAATTTCTTCATAATCGAGCAAAGTGGTTTTTTTACTAAATTCTAAAGCCTCTCAATAATCCATCAGTTCTTATATTATATTAATAGCTTATTTAACAAAAGTTTCATATGATTTCAACTCAGAAAGTAATGATACAAATAATATTCACATCCAATAACCTAAAAATAATGGCAGAACAAAAGGAACATACCAAAAAAATAACACTAAGCAACAAAAATGTTTCTTAGTCAATTTATGGAATCCAAAAAAAAAAGTTTTAAATTGAATGTTCAGAATAATCCCCTGGAAATAGGGTTGTTGAAGGCCTACCAAAATAATGAAATAAAATAAGGACATCATACTCAAGCTAAATAGGCTCTAAAGCAGTAAAATTGATATACAATGTCCTATATCAATTCTTGTAGTAATGTCGATTCCCTTTTATTGTTTATATATAAATGATTTAAATTGATCCTTTAGTTTAGTTACAAGTTCTGTAAGTCTCAAGCCATCCCATTCTCTAGTGCCAACCATATCCAAATTTTAGATCTAACATAATAGGCGATTATATGGATTATTCTTGTGTTTTTGCATCAAATTTCACCATCTACCTCTCATGCATTTCTTGTAAGGATGAATGTTCTTCATAAGGTTCTTATTTTCTTAGATCTTATTTAGCTATAGAGCTCTTAAGTATTATTTATAATTAACTTTTTTTTTTTTATAAGATTTGTCAATCTCTTGGAAAGTTTTCAATATATGATATAAGGTGACAATGCTCTGGGATGTAGTAACTTAGATATGGGTAGTATAGTTATCGGTGGAGATACACTGGTATTAATGTTTAACCTATAATATATGGTTATCAGGGTTGTCCTATTTAACAAAATTTAGTAGCATATAACCTCCCACCCCATTGATAAACTTGAAAATGATTTTGAATAACATTAGCCTAAACTTAACTAATTACCTAGATTGCCCTTCAACTTGTTTATCTAAAGCATACAAGCATCATTATAATAATAATTTTGCCAAGCCATGCTGTTGGACTATGTTGGTTAAACCTAAGTCATGAACCTCTTTTAATTTTGACAATAGAGATTGATCAGTTCTAATACTTTTATGAAGTGTTGTTTTGCATATTATAAGTTAGTTTTTTCATTGAAAGTTGGACGAAATTCAAAATCTCCAACCTTGAGAAGTTAATCCAAATTTACAGTGTATATATCCTAAATTGTGACCACAAATCCATCATAAGGATGGATGAAGCTAGGCCAGAGGAATTCGCAAGTAAATTTCTAGCCGCGACTTAGCCGAATGAAGTGAGCTTGAGTCACAGAGGAATTCATAGTGGGTATTGCATTTAGATTTGCGATCGCGACTTTCATAGTGACAAAGGAGGGAACCAAAGCCACAACCACAACATACAAAATGTTTTGAAGATCAAAAATTGCGAGGGCAAGTTATTGGTAACGACTGCAACTCAAGTAGTTATAGTTCCCTTACCAAACAGAGGAATTCGAGATTTTAGTAGTGCCCAAGACATAGTGATCTTGCGACCGCAACTTTTAATAAATTGGTAGAATACAATGACTACATTTCTTGGACAACCAATGGACAGCTGACATGTGGACTAACCATTAGACACAAAATGGGGTTCTCTGCCGCAATTTTTGGCTCCTCAGTACAAATTGAAAATTTGAGATTGTGAAACTATAGTAGCGATCGCAACTTCCGCCTGACAAGCATTTAATGCAAAATCTGCCTAGCACAACTTGGAGATTTGTTTATAGTTTTAGAGTAACGTCTCTTTGATAGATGTGGACTATAAATACTCCACCAAATATATGTAGACAAAACAGAATTCATTAATTTGTAATCAAACTCTTGTCGACTATAAATACTCTACTAAATATATGTAAATAAAAGAGAATTCATTAATTTGTAATCAAACTGTTGCCAATTTGCTACTCAATCTTTCATTCTCATTTATGTGTTATTGATTGTTAGGTGAGAGCAATAAACACCATTGTAAGAGGTTGAGAGTTAGCCTAGATTCAAAACTCTTGTAAGAGGTTAAAGTGTGAGCCTAAAAACACTTGTAAAAGGTTTTTGTGTGAGCCTAGAAAACACAAGTGGTAAGGTTTTTGTGTGAGCCATAAACACAAGTTGTAGAAGTTTGGTGTGACCTTGGAAACACCAGTTTAGTTGAGTGAAATATCCAATTGTAAAGAATTTAGGAGTGGACATAGGATTTGTTGATACCTAAACCACTATAAACCTTTATGTTATTTCTTCTCATCTTTTTCTTCACCTTTCTAAACACATAAATCTTCTTCTTAATTTTAAAAACAGCCACTAATTCAACCCCCCCTTCTTGGTACACTAGGCCAACAAATGGTATCAGAACCAAGTCTCACTAAAAACCTTAATTGTGTGAGTACAAATATTGGCACAAGAAGGAATCCATACCCACCTCAAGCCTTATTTCGATGGAGCAGACTATACTCATTGAAAATATAGGATGAAGATCTATTTAGATACTAATGTGGTGGATCTATGGGATATTATTGCTAAAGAGTGGAAGCTACCCACCAAAGTAATGGATAAGAGTAAGGAGTTAATCCCTAGAGAAGAATGGGTTGAAGCACATAAAAGATTCAATAGCAAAAATAAAAGAGTCATGACAATCCTTCTAAGTTCTCTCTCAGGAGAAGAAATTGGAAGGGTTCAACATTGCCAAACTACTTATGGTATTTGGAAGACATCAGAGAACTATCATAAGGGCACCACCTTGGTGAAATCCAACTGACTTGGGATGTACATGACGAAGTGGGAGCTATTCATGATGAAGGAGGAAGAGAGCATAACAAATATGACAAATCGGCTCCTAGCTATTGTCACCAACATGAAGAAGTTTGGTAGGGTCCTCACAAATCACGAGGTAAATTCTAAAA
>CATIWR010015337.1:0-10146 GCA_949677035.1 Omphalea diandra | reverse complement strand
TATATATATATATATATATATATTAAAAAGGCACTTCTAAGACATCTATATAACCGCAACCACGATATTGATATGCTATCTCCAAACTCAACACCTAGACTATTTTAATAACTCAAACAATGAAGTAAATAGCAACCCTGCAAACTTAACAAACACTTCTCAATTCATGCACTTATCAAGGAGTTTTTTTTTTTTTCAAATTTGCTTTTACCCTTATTATCTCAATTAAATGCTTAATAACTCCATTAAACTGGTAACTTTAGTCATCTGTAGTTAATTTTTTTACAATTAAGACAATTTAATAGTTTTATTAATTTTTGTATAATAAAATACCTTGAGGCAAAACTCTCAAAAAACTAAGGTTTTGTTGGGGATTGTGTGGCGATGAAGACTAAGGTGTATGATTTGGCAATGCGCCTTGAAGTGCATGAAACATAAGACAAGCCATTGTATGCACTAATACAGGCTCCAAAGTGACTATTATAATAGAGAAAAACAACAAAAGACTAAATAAAACATAACATTAATATTTCTCTTTTCCACATATGATGATGAAATACTTTCTAATTAAGCTCCACTAGACAAGCTGTGAATTAAAAGTTTGATGGCTCTTGATCTCAAGCTGGCACGGGAAACTGAATTAAGAGGGGTTGGAAATCCTACATGAACTTCTATGCTTAAATTAGAATTATAGATTAGAAACTAAGATAGCAGTGAATGGTAAGAAGTAGTGAGAATGTAATGTGTACCTTTTCTACTATTGAAATGACATTTCATATTGATAATGATAGTCTGTAGTGTATTCAAACTGTCACCGAGATTTGGTAAAACTGATTATCTCTATAATCATGATTTTTGAGGATTAAAGAAACAAATATTACCTTGATCTTTTGAATGTTATTGTCCCATTAATTGTCGTTAATGATTATCTGAACGGTATCACCGTTCAGTTTTCAGCTCTTCATTCACCTAAGAAGCTATATGTTCATAAAGCAACTGTCTATTCAGAAGGGGTTTGCAAATATTAAAATATAAATTTATAATTAATCATTATATAAAATTTATAATTAATCATTATTTTTATCTCAAATCAGTAATCTTTAAATTTTAAAAATTAAATCAAAATATAACATGACAGTTTGTGATTTTTTTATCATAATGTTACTTCACTCTTTTTTTTTATTTATCTTCTATTTTGAATTTTAAAGTCCTAAGTTACTAACAATCCAAGTATATTAAAATAAACTACCAAAATTTTAATTGAAAAGGAGAAAAAAACTTAAGTGAAAAAAGAAAGAAAAAATTAAAACGATAAAGATAGTGAATTCTCTCCAATTAATCTATGTATAATTTGATCTCATCAAAACTTAGGCTTATGAGAATAGATTTTTATCAGCAATATCTTATTACAGATCTTCATAAGTATAAGAATAGAGAAAAAGTAAGATCAAAGGTTTTTTTTAAAAAAAAGTATATATATTTTAATTTATTATATATGTTTCTACAAATGAGTTTATATATAACATTAAATTTGTATAAGATTTTTATTCCTTTTGATATTGTTTTTATTATTTTCTTTCTTTTTTTCTTATGGAAGGAAGCCTTTTAGGTTATATAGTGCTAATATTTTTTCTTTTTATTCTTATAGGTTAAAAAAATTATGAAAAAGAGTTTGAAATTCTAAATATTCAAAACAAAATCTTTAGATTTGTTATCAGGGAAATGAAGATATTCTTAAAATCATTTTAAAAGAGATCTAAATTAGTTAATTATTAAAAAAAAAAACTGTACTTTAACATTTTAAAAATATTTGATTTGTATTAATTTTTTTATTGCTTCAGTAAGCTAGGATTACATATTTTAATGTACTACTATATCTCATTTGATACTTTAACGTACTACACTTGTTAGATACTATTTAAATAACATAAATATTTTATTCATATCGTCTTTAATTATTGGATCATCTTACTATATAATGAGTGACAATGAAAATTATGGTCGATAAAAATATTTGTGACGAATATATATATATATAGTGATAACAAGAAATATGACCAATGTAATTATATATGTTTGGTATAGAATTTTTGTGAGTATATAATAATTTTATTTTTTGTGACAATAAAGAGAAGTTATAATCATAATTTACTTTAGTTATTCAATTAATTTGTGACAATATTAAATAATATGTGACATTCTATGTAATTTTAGTCACAATTAAAATTGTAGCTAAATATATTATAAATAACAATAAAGTTTTTGTGAAAACATTATGTTATCTATGACAAATTTTGTTATCATTTATAGAGGTAACTATTTATGATTTGTTCGAACATTCGATTTTAAATTTTTCCAAAAATTTAACTTGAATTCAACTCGGAAGATTTTGAATTTGAAATGACCTAAAATTTTTGAGTCAAACCAAACTCGGCTGAAATTTGGCACACAAGTCAACCAAAATAATCTAATTTAATATATTTAAAATTAAAGATATATTTTCTTTGTTTTAAGCTCCATATGGACTTAATTTAATTACTCATTTTATATAGTCATTTGTGTAAAGATAAATTATATTTAGTTTATTAAGCATTTAAACAAAATCAAAAAAATTTAACCAAGTATTGTTTACTTTTATACAAAATCTACCTGATTAAAGAATAACTTTTAAAGAAAATTATTATTTTTCTAAATAAATTAGGATTATATATATATATATATATATATATAACAAAGAATCTAACTAGATATTTTAAAAATAAATTCTAATAAATGAATAACAAATATCACGACTCAACTTGACTTGAAATATTATTTGGTAAATTTGAAATGCTTTCTATATGTAAACTCAAGGGAGATCAGAATATGCTTGAAACTTGAATGACCTAAAAATGCTTTGATCCAAAAATGACACAACCCAACTCTATTGCTAGTCATACATGAAGTTGATTTTTAGTCATGTACAAGTTAAAAACCTAGTGACATTATACGTAAAAAATTTCTATGATAATTTTTTAACTTGTGTAATATTATTGATTGTAACAAAATAATTAATTTCCTATAGTGCTAGTACAGCATAGTTTAATAGTTATAGGTATATTGTGAATCTTTGTACCATATTCCATTCAATGGAATTAATTACAATTTTGTTAAATAATAATTTATATTTAGCAGTTTATTTTCAATTTCTTTTAAAAGGTAAATGTTGATCATATTATGCAATAGATGGCATTCAATAAAATATTATAAAATAGGAGAAGAGGCAAAATAAGTTCAAAAAAAAAAATGTAAGCCAATCCATTTTATTTGAGACAAGGAAATTAACTTGTAAATCGAACCATTTTTCTGTTGTAAAGATAGGACACATCTTTATTCGTGTACAAAGTTTTATAGATACTTAGGTAGGCTACGCTAGTACTCCAGCTTAATTCGCACATAATACATTGCAAGTATCAATATATATATATAGAGTGGGTTTTTACTATAACTTCCAACTATAGTCTTAAAATTTTATCCATCCTCCATTTGTCATGTTGTCAACCATTCTTTAATGTCCATGGTCACATCATTGCGTGTGCCCATGGTGCTCGTGTCCATGCTTATGATCATGCCCATGGTGGTGTCCGTGCTCATGTCCATGCTTATGATCATGCCCATGGTGATGTCCATGCTTGTGCTCATGGTGGTGCCCGTGCTTATGTCCATGTTTATGATCATGACCATGTTCATGTTTGTGCTCATGTCCATGCTTGTGCTTGTGCTCATGTCCATGCTCGTGTTTGTGCCCATGATGGTGTTTATGCTCATGCTTGTGTCCATGCTCGTGCTTATAATCATGATGGTGTTTGTGGCCATGCTTGTGATCATGCTCATGTTTGTGTTCATGCTTGTGCTCGTGCTTGTGCTCGTGTTTGTGTTCGTGCTTATGCTCATGCTTGTGCTCGTGTTTGTGTTCGTGCTTATGCTCATGTTTATGTTCATGCTTGTGCTCATGCTCATGCTCATGCTCATGCTCATGCTTGTGCTTGTGCCCATGCTTATGTTTGTGCTCATGCTTGTGCCCATGCTCATGCTTATGCCCATGCTCATGTTTGTTCTCATGCATGTGCCCGTGCTCATGTTTGTGCCCCTGCTCATGCTCATGCCCTTGTTTATTTCCATGTTCGTGCTTGTGCTTATGGCCATGCTCATGCTCATTCTTGTGGCCATGCTTGTGCTTGTGTCCTTGCTTGTGGTCGTCCCCATCTCCCTTGTCTTGCCCGTTAGCCTGGAATTGTTTCACATCTGTTTGTAGGCTCTCCTCTGCAAAATTGAGCAAAATAAATATAATTAGTAATAGTGTCACATATTTATATGTTTCATCATTTACATGCACATTATGAGAAAGCCTATAATAGACATGAAATTAACTAGCTATAAAATATGTTAATGCCTATCAAGTTTGAAAGTGACTTGTATTCAAAATATGAGCATCACAATATATGATTGGGTAATGCGATAACCGCTAATTGATAATTATTTGCTTACTAGTTAAGTACATTGATGTGTCCAGTTGTAATTTCAAATGGAGATTATACTAATGTAGTTTTGAAATGAAGCTATTTTCCCCGAGAAAAATATGGTGCTATAACTTCGTGCAAGAAACAAAACATCATAGTATACTAGATTGCATATATATTAGGTGAAAGGGAGTTTAAAACTTACCTGTCTGAACTCCATCAGCTAGTTGACGGGCTAAGACAACCTCATGGGAGGTGAAGAAAATAATAATAGCGCAAGCAATATTTAGAAGAAGGAAAGTCTTTGGAAAGCCCATTTTCTTTATAGAAAACAGGACAATAAGTGACTAGAAAAGTGCTGGATGAGCAATTGAAGGTTGAGGCTGCTCTCTATTTATAGATGTGGCAAGAAGGAGATGAAGTCTGAGCTACATCATACGTACATGAGTGAATTTGAGAAGTGAGTCACCAAATTTGTCTCCTGGCTTCGATATGAATATATATGTGTTGTCTAAGCAATATTTGACAAATGGAGACAAAAAATTTCAAGACTTAGATTAGTAAGTGGGGCCACATTTTCCACTTAGATTATATAATCTAGATGATTGCAAATTGTTATGATTTCTGGTGTTCTAGTAGTTTTTTGTAAATAGGAGTAATACATTTTCCATTTGACAGTGAATTTTAATTGGCTATTTGCTCATATTTAACTATTTATTCTAAAGATAATTTTAACATATGGTATTGGTATTATATTTGTCAAAAGCAGAGAAGAGTATAATAAAATTTCAAAGTAATTTTTTTGTATTCTGGTAGTTTTAACATGTTTTATAGGCACATTTACAGGAATTCAATTTTAGTCAAGTCTAGACGCTACGAGTTTTGGCTTTTGGAAAAGTTTTTCTTTTTTTGCTGAACTATTGAAAGTTTGAGTAAGGTTTTAAAAAATAATATATTAATGAGCTCTTGGTTTAACATATAGTATGAAAATCCTCTTTTAAGATTGACAGATTGTGATATCTAAATCTCAATCGTATAACTATACCAAAAATATATACAGGAGTTCCTTTAATAACATGTTAATTCATTGGTAAAAAGACTTTGAGTCCCATTTATCATAGCTTGGAATTAATAAATGACATATTTATATATTATAGCCCCATTAATGGGCAATTTTTTAAGCTTTGATGTGTATTTCAAATGTGAGTAAGATGGACACATAATCTCCCAACCTCCCTTTCTTGGAACAAAAAGAAAGTTTAAAATTAAAGGGGGTAAATAGATTGAGTATAAATACAGATACAGGTTAGATCATATTTTAGATAGGTCTAAGTCATTTGTTAGATTTACTTATACAAAAGATTTTGAATTTTGAATTTACCTTTAAAAATAATATTTCATGTCAAATCATTCATTATTTATTTTTTAAAAAAATATTTAAAATATTCATTTGATTTTTATTTATATGATATTTTTTATAATTTATTAAAAATAATAATTTTATTAAATTTTTTTTAATCAGGTAGAATTTATATCAACGGAATGTAATGTTGAATTAAGTCTATATATAATTGAAGATAAAAAAAAATTTAATTTTAAATAAATTTTAATATCTTTAATAATTTAAATTGGGTCATTTGAGTCTACATATAGATTTACTCAACTACATAGAAATCAAACTCTTTGAAGTCTTTGTTTCACTCTTTTTCTTCCCCTCTACCATCAATATTGTTAACTTCAATATCCAACTTAGTAAAGTCAGTGGACTTAAGGTGGAAACCAATAAGGATAACCATGGAGATAAAGATAAACTTCATCTCTATCTCTTCTATATGTATATCTTTGCTTATGTGTATCACTTTGTTGTAACTACCACAGCTAAGTACACTATATATATAATATGATTTCATAATGAAATATTATCAATTTATAATCATTATTCTCACATGGTATCAGAGCTTTAAGAAGCATAACAGCCGACCTCCACAATGAGTAATATTGTCAACACCACACCCACCACCACCGCTCTTGAAGTCTTTACATTACTTGACATAGCCACTCACCTGCCAATTAAATTGAACTTGATAAATTACCTACTATGGCAAGCTCAAATCTTGTCTCTCCTCCATAGTTATGACTTTGCAAAACAGGTTGATGGAAGACTACAACCTCCACTTAAAACAACGGAAAACAATCAACCCAACCTGAGCTATTAATTATGATTTCACCAAGATTAGCTAGTTCTCAATAACTGAAAATTTTATTCCACAAGTGGTAGGAGCTGCCAATGCTAAAGAAGCATGAGGGAAATTAGCCAGGTCATATGCTTTTGGCTTTAAAGCGTAAGTTAGAACCATTAAATCTGCATTTTTTAGACTTCAATGAGAATCACATGAGTATATTGTTGTCTACACTCAAAGAGCCAAGAGCATTTATGATCAACTTGTCGTCTTTCAAAATCCAATAACTAAAGATGATTTAGTTCATGTTATTACAAATGGCCTAGGCATGGAATACAAACCTTTTGTTAGCTCACTTGAAAACAGACTTCATGTTGTATCATTTGATGTTTTATATGGCTTGCTTTTGAGTGAAGAAAACAACCTGAATGCTGAGGCAAAACGGAAAGAACCCATTCTACCCTGTCCACCATCGGCCTTTCTCACCCAACGATCCAACACGAATTCAAGGACACGTGGTGGTAGATCTACTAAAGGCCGTGGATGGGGGAACTATCACAAACAGCCTCAAAATTCTTATAATTCTTCCTCTTTTATCGTTTCCACCTATTCCTTTCCTCCTTTTTCACTGCCATATTTGGGTACCACAACTCAGCAATAACCTGGAAATATCGCGTCATAATTGTCATGGGATAGGTCACATTACTAGAAACTGCTCTTCTCCAAGGCCTGGACCTGATACTCGATCCTTCAATCCCAAACCAACCTCCAATTTAGCCTCAACCTCAATTAATCCACAGCAATGGATCATAGTCACTGGTGTTAGTCATCATCTCATGCCTAATATTAACAACTTAAGCAATAGACAAGAATACAATGGCCTATATAATATAATCATTGGTGATGGTAATTCCGTTCCAAAATCTCACCTTGGTTCCTTTGTTGTGAATGATATTCTTCATGTTCTTGAAGTTTCTAATAATCTTCTTTTTGTTTCTTCTTTTACCAAGGCTAACAATGTATCTATTGAATTTTTCGCTTATCATGTTGAGGTCAAAGATGTCCCCCACAAGGGCTTTGCTGCTTACAGGCCAGAATAAAAATGGCCTCTGCCCCTTAGAAATTACACCAATTTCCCCAAACCCTAAACATCTATTTTTTGTGTTCGTTGTCAACATGGCATGCCAGTTTTGCTCATGCAAATATTAGAATTGTCCGTCGAGATTTGTCTCAATTTTAATATTTTGTCCTCAAATAATAAAGATTTTTCATTATGTCTTGCATGTTCAGTTAGCAAAAGCTATAAGTTGCCTTTTTTCTCATCCAAATTTTATAGCATCTCAACCATTGGAATTAATTTGTTATGATGTATAGGAACCAGCCCCTATTTCTTCCATTGATGGCAAATGATATTATCCCATTTTTTTATGATCAATACAGTAAATATTGTTAGGTCTATTTCCTTACCTATAAATTCAAAGTTCTTTGCACTTTTATTAAACTTTGTTGAAAAAAATTTTAGGACAATAATTAAAATGATTCAAGCAGACTAGGGGGGTGAATTTCAAAGTCTTACCGAATATTTATCCAAAAATGGAATCACCCAACGAAGCTTTTATCCACACACACCTGAACAAAATGGGTGTGCTGAAGGAAGGCATAGACACATTGTAGAAACAGGTCTTTCACTCTTAACTCATTCTAATTTTCCCACTACATATTGGACATATGCATTTAAGACAGCTATTTACATTTAAATTGTTTATATGGATATTTTTTATGTCTTGTACTATAAATTCTTTATTTAGTGTTTATCTTCTAATTGTAATAATTATCTTAATTTTAGCTCAATTATAGGCTTAATTTTAGCTCAATTATAGGCTTGATTTAGCTTAATTATAGGCTTGATTATAGGCTTGATAATTGTCTTACATTTTGGCCTAATTATAGGCTTGTATACAAGAAAAGTAGGTCTGGTTCTTTGCCTTTATCAAATATATATATTTTCAAAATTCTTCAAATTCTTTTCTTCTTCTCATTATTTACATGGTATCGGAGCCTCCCTTGTGTCCTTTGGTCATGAGTTTGATCCACGGAATCCTCAAAGAGATGTCGAGTCCCTGCCTAGTGAAAGAAAAGCTGCAGAGCGTGGTGGATTGGGTCTATGACTATGGCATAAGGAGATCTTTGAGCCTCTATCCATAAGTCCGCGCTTTTGGTAGAATTGTTTATCTTTGATCCAATATGGCTCTTGTTCCTCTCTCTTCATCGTGTTCTTCCTCCTCTAATTCGTCCATCAATTCTTTTTCTTTCTTCTCTATTAAATTGAATTCCACTATCTTGCGTGGATCCAATATGGCTTTTGTTCCTCTCTCTTCATCGTCTTTTTCCTTCTCTAATTCGTCCATCAATTCTTCTTCTTCCTTCTCTGTTAAATTGAATTCCACTATCTTGCGTGAAAAACTCAATTTGGCCTTATCTTAAACTTTCAAGATTTGCACAGTTTCATTGATAGAACAAAACCATCACCTTCTAAAACCATCCCTACTTCAGATACAGATCCCACTCCAAAACCAAATCCAGAATTTCTGGATTGGTTCAAAAAAAGACTAGCTCCTTCAATCATGGCTTCTGGCATCCTTAATCGAGGAAGTGTACCCCTTCATTATTGGCCTTAATTCTTCTTTTGCTATTTGGCAAGCTCTATCCAGTGCCTTTGGTGCAATTTCCATGAATCATCAACTCCAATTGCATATTGAACTTCAAGAACTCCGAAAAAATTACCTCTCTTTCTATCTCTTCCTTCTCTCTCTCTCTCTCTCTCTCTCTCTCTCTCTCTCTCTCTCTCTCTCTCTCTATGCCAATCCTCTCTTTTTTGAATTCTTCTTCCTCATGATAATGACTTCTGCCTTGTAAATTCCTCTTCTCATCCTTATTATTACCCTCTCTTCCTTTGCCTTCCTTTGCATATCATTTCTCCAATTCTATGTTCTTTTATTATTCACAACTATCCTTTTCTTTCTCCGCTTTGATCTAAGTTATCCTTCAAAATTATTACTTTATTGGAAAAGTCAAATTTTCATGAATTTTGGTTCTTGATTGTTTGATTTGATCATTTCTAGCTGGATCTTCTACCCCAAATAAAAATATCCATATTGATTACCATTTTGTTCGGGATCAAATATGATAAGGCATTGTCCAAATTCGGTTCACAAAAAGTTCAGATCAAATTGTGGATATATTGACAAAACCATTGGGCTAGATTATTTTTTCATCACATTTGCGCAAGCTTCGCTTATGGTCATCCGATGCGTCGCTTGAGGGGGGTTGTTACTGATATGGATATTTTTATGTCTTGTACTATAAATTCTTTATTTAGTATTTATCTTCTAATTGTAGTAATTATCTTAATTTTAGCTCAATTATAGACTTGATTTAGCTTGATTATAGGCTTGATAATTGCCTTA
>CATIWR010015332.1:0-34601 GCA_949677035.1 Omphalea diandra | reverse complement strand
AAATAATTTGCCATACAACTATACAAACACTACATATATGTTCAAATGTCCCCAAATGCAATGGTGCTTCTAAATAATTATTTATCTAATGCATATGCTCATGTGATAATGCTAATGAATGTGACTAGGGATGTTACATTTAGCAAAACTTTTGAAAGTATTAAAAGTGTCATTCTTATGAGGAAAAAATAATACCCAAGTGAACCTAGAGTAGTCATCAACTAGGACAAATGCATAATAGTTTTCACTAAGACTAGCACTCTGAACTCTTTTAGCAAAACTATTGAAAGCAGCAAAAGTGTCATTCTTATGAGCAAAAAATAATACCTAAGTGAACCTAAAGTAGTCATCAACTAGGACAAATGCATTATAGTTTTCACCAAGACTAGCACTTTGAACTCTTTTAGCAAAACTGTTGAAAGCATCAAAAGTGTCATTCTTATGAACAAAAAATGGTACCCAAGTGAACCTAGAGTAGTCATCAACTGGGACAAATACATAATGCTTTCCACCAAGACTAGTACTCCTAGTTGGTCCACCTAAGGCCATATGAATGACTTAAAGAGGTCTAGAAGTACTTACAACCTTTCTTGCTTAGAAGGATGCTTGGTGTTGCTTCACCATTTGGCAAGACTTGTCTTATCCTTTGTGAACTTAAGCTTTGATAGGTCCTCTACTAGCTCTCATTTTAATAAACTTTGCAAAAGTTTCTTGCTAGCATGTTTAAGTCTTCTATGCCAAAGTCAAGATTCATTACTAATCGAGACAAGATACTTAAATGATTAGTTAGCTAAATTGTCTAAGTTAATTAAATAGTTATTGCCTTTCCTTTCACCTTTAAGGACTACCTTCTTATTCACCAAGGCGGTAACCTGACATTCTCTAAGGTCAAAGGTGATTTTATTACCTTTGTCACATAATTAGCTTACACTATAAATTATGTTTCAATCCTTCAACTAATAGAACATTATCAATAATGGAGCAACCTTTCTTACCTATAATTCCAATGCTAATTACCTTACCCTTCAATTGTTTCTAAATGTGACATTGCCACCGTGTTTTTCTTTAATGGCTATGAATAGCTTTTTATTTCCAATCATATGCTTTAAGCACACATTATCCACATATTAATCATTATCTTCTTTAGTGATTTTCTAAACAATCCTGTAACATAAAAATAATTTACCTTTATTTAAGTACACAAGTGTACTTGGGTCCTTGTGGGAGAGGCATAGAAGGGTCCTCTAATTTGAGGTGTGCCTTCCTAATGCAACAATAAACATTAATATGTTCATACTTCATACAATAGTAAAATTGGAGTTTAGACTTATAAGTCATTCTCTTGTGTACAACCTTGGTATAAGTGAGAGGCCTTCTCACACTTTGGTTTTAAGAGTCCAAGCAAATGCATGAGTGGTAAGGAGTAGAAAAGAATTTTTTTATACGTGTGCCTTTAACCATGTCTTTTGGTATAGATGTATGCATGATTTTCTTTTTGAAACTAAGCAATTATGCCTTTGCGAGCCTTTCATTTGCCCTTTGGCATAGGTGACCTAGTGCTAGGAGCACTTTTTTTTTTCCTTACAACCTCAATACTAGAAGTTTATAGATATTCTAATGAATATGGGAGGAGAAGAAGTAGATGAGGAGGCTCCATTAAAGCCTAAACCATGTCTCACTAAGGGACTTATAATTAGAAGTATCTAAGTTATTTCCCTTTGTGAAATCTTGAGATGGAATTCCTAATCTCAATAACTTCACTTTTTAAAGAATCATCGTCTTTTCTCAATGAATCAAATGTGGATGAAGATTTATTTCTAAAGATTTTTTTAGTGTTTCAATATAAGACCTCAAATCACTTAAAACATCATTTAAGTTTTCAAAATTATCCTCAAGTTTTAAACATTTTTTTTTATAAGTTTTCATTTAGGATTTGTATTTTTCATATCTCAAGGTCATCATCCACATCATCTAAGTCCTCATAATCATGAAAATAATCTAAAGAAATATTTACATCATTGGAGGAGTCCATTTGAGCCATGAAGCATAGGTTAGCTACTTCTTTATCTTTTTTTTTTCTTCACTTGAGCTATCATTTGATGTGGCCTTAAAGCTTTTTTTTCTCTTCCTTGTCCCATTTTTTCTTCTTCTTGAACTTGGAGCAATCAAATTTGATGTGATCTCATTTTCCACATTCATAACTAGTCACTCCATGCTTCTTGTCTTTAAAATTAGGAGATACTCTTTTAAAGTTCCTCTAATATTTCCTTCTTTTTATGAGCTCCTTGGTCCTCCTTGAGAGCATCGCTAGTTCTTTCTCCTCCTTCTCATTATCACTAGAGGCAAGTTCAACCTCCTTATCTTTGGTTGAGGATTTGAGAGCAAGAGTTTTATTTTTCAACCTTTTCATTTTTGTCTCCTTGCCCTCTCATTTTCTTCATCTCCTCATCCTTCTTCAAAACCAGGTCATAAGTGAATAGCTTGCCAATAAGGACATTCGTTTGCACCTTTTTAATCTATGGATTGGATTCTCATATGTTGCAAACACTAGCACTAAATTTCTTAAGAGGAAGAGATTTGAGAATTTTAGTGTTTACCTTATGGTTGGTAAGAATGCTTCCAAACTTCTTCATGTTTGTGACAATAAAGAGGAGTTTATGATAGTGGTACTTTCATTATCTTTCATCATGAAAAGCTCTCATTATGTCACATAAATTTCCAACATACTTGATTTCACCAATGTAATGCCTTTGTGATAGTTCTCTAATGAGTTCATTATCCCATAGGCAGTTGGGTAATGTTACACTCTACTAATCTCCTCTCTTGATAAGGAGCTAAAAAGAATAGCCATTGTCCTCTTATTCTTCCCATTTGATTTTTTGTGTGCTCTCGCCCATTCTTCCATTAAGATTAGTTCTTCACTACCATCTACCACTTAGGTTGGAGGTTTCCATTCTTTTACGACAATGTCCCATAGATCTACCACATCACTATCCCAATAGATCTCTATTCTATATTTCCAATGACGAAATAAAAGAAATGTAGGACACACCAAGTTTATAGTAGTTTAGGTATTAACCAACCCTATATCCACTCCTTAATTCTTTCAATTAGGTGTTTCACTAATCTCTAATGGTGTTTTAAAGCTTACACCTAACTTTACAACTTGTTTTTTTACAATGCTCACACAAAACCTCACTAGTGTTTCATAAGGCTAACACTCAATTTATGCAAGAGTTTTCTAAGGCTCATTTTAAACCCTAAAATAAGAGTTTTCTAAGGCTTACTCTTAAACCTAAACCTAACAGTGTTAATGCTCACGCCAAACAACTATAACACAATTACAAGAAATTGAATGTTTAAAGGTTGATAAATAAATTTGCAAGATTTTTTCTATAATGAATGTTATTCTCTTTCATTCAAGTCCATTTGGTGGTGCATTTATCGGCTACAACTAACAAAGAGATGTTACAAACAAAACTATTTTCAAATCTCCAAAGTATAATAGGTAGATCCTACATTTATTACTTGTCAAACGAACTTTGCTATCGAAATCCTCATTTGTGGTCACAAGATTCACATAACCCTATTTTGTATCTAATAGCTAGTCTATATGGCATAAAACGATTGGTTCTTTAAGAAAAATAGCAATTGTGTATCTTAAGAAATAGTGAAAATCGTGGTCTCTATTTTCCTTTTTATTGCAATGCTCACCGCTAAATCATTTACTTAAATGGGGAAGTTGCTTTAACAAATTTACAGTCGCTCCCATTATTTTGCTTTTGCAAAATTTGATCTTCCAACGATTCTTTAGGGCACCTAGCATAATTTGTTTGAAGATTTGATTCCCTCCAAGTGAATGCAAAAGTCATGATCACGACTATGGATGTGACATGCACTGCCAAATCATCAGTATAATATTTATTGAACTCTTTTGGCGGATAGCGACGATCATAATCTTTTGCTTAATGATCGCAAATTAGGATGCAAATTTCAATCTTTGAGATTAAGCCTTCCATTCTAATTCCAATGTGATCCTAGTTAAATATTTGCAAGTTCAACACTTGAAATTAACATTATAACCTATCAATTTATATTGTCAAGACCAAAAGAGGGTTTTGACCTAGGCCTTACTAACCTAGTCTAACAAAAGAGTTATCCTCATCTTTTAAGGTTATATTTTGTTTAAGGAAATCTTTGGTTAGAAAATCTTAAAAACCTTACTTTGTGAAAGGTTTAAGGTAGTACCTAGAAACTACTTTGGGATAAGCTTTTAGTAGTACCCATAGGTCTACTTGTAATGGCTTGGTAGTGCCTAAAAAATATTATTGTAAAGGTTTTTTACAACACTTTAAGCTATCTGGATAGTAAAGGCTTTAGTGTGAATACTAGAAAAGATGATGTAGTCAAGTTGGGCCAAACCTTTATAAATCTTGTGTCTTGATTCTTGATACATTTTCTCACTTACTTTTTATTTTCAATTACTTGCAACTGCCCTATTCAACCACCATTCTAGGGCACCGAGGGATAATAATTGGTATCAGAGCTAGTTTCTTCATCAAAGCTTAAGTGCTAAGAGAAAAGATCTTGGCATGTCTTGAAGAATCACAATCCATCTACAAGCTACCATTCTTTAGGGGAGATGACTATGTGTACTAGAATAATTATATGGAGATCATTTCTTGACAGTTAAAACATTGATTTATGGGACATTATGGATGAAGGAAGAGAAGTTCCAACAAAATTAGTTGGAGAAGTCCTAGTATCGAAGCCTAAAAAGTGAGTGGATTATTGAAGAAAAGAAGGCAAACCTTAAGAATATAAAAACAATGCAAGCTCTCTTTTGTACAATCCATAAATCTCAGTATGTTAAGTTGTGAATGTGTACATCAGCCAAAGAAACATGAAACACACTGCAAACTCCGTATGAAGGAACCAATGAAGTTAATAAGAGAAAGATATAAATGCATACATACATATATGAAACATTTATATACAAACCTAGTGAAACAATTACTGAAATTGATAATAGATTTATAGACATTGTGGGCACTCTCAAAACTTTGGGAATGTGACTTCCCAATTACTAATAATTCCTAAAGTAGGTGCATTAACTTATTCATAAAACATGGAATACTAAAGTGACATAATATCATTAAAATCCTTTCATTCTATCCATTGTCAGTAAAAGACCTTATTTCAATTATTATTTTTTTATTTACACTATGTATCTTGTTTTACAACATAGTAACTATTTACAATAAAGTATACATGGCTAAACAAGGTAAAATACTAATTAACTACATACTAGCCCAACCTCTATTAGACTGCTAGACTGCAACTTCAAAATGTAAAATGGATGCAATCTTTCATCTACTCTTCCTGGAAGAAAATTTAATGCAAAAGTGTGAGCTTTAATACTCAGTAAGTAAAAGCATAATGATACTTCAATCTCAAACAACATAACAAACATTTAAATATAAATAACTCATCATCATATCCATGCACGAAATAAAGATTTTTTTACTCTTAAATGCTACACAGGCTATCTAATGTTATTATCACACAGGCTGACATAAATTGTTGCCACATAGGCTATAGAAATTATTGCCATAAAGGCTTTTATTTTTTGCTGTCACACAGGCTATAAATATTATTACTACATAGGCTTTAGATATCATTGCCACATAGGTTATCGAATGTTATTGCCACATAAGCTATTATGTATTATTGTCACACAGGCTATCGAATGTTATCGCCACATATGTTGTTATATATCATTGCCACATAGGCTATGAATATTGTTGTTTCCCTAATAACATCAAGTATTAGTCTTTCAACAAATCAACTATAAATCCAATAAAATTCCAGCAATATAACGACTAATAACAACACTCATAACTTTGGCAGTTCATATCACCACATGCTTCTATTCTCAAGTCATAATTTATCAATATCTCATGAAAATAAATAAATCAAGAGTATAACCATCTTTTCATTAATGTATTCATCAATATCATATCATTAATCAATATTTCATTCCATTGAGTATATGTTCATGGCATTTAACCAATCACGTGTATAGTACCATTAGTTATTTACTTCCCATCTCCTTCAAGCTTATTAAGCTATGGATAGTCTCGGCTTATTCCCACTATTATCTTTAATGCCTCGAGGACCTATTTCAATACACCAAATCAATCCATGATGATAACGTAAGATTTTCATCTTGTTATGCAAATATGCTCTAGTAAAATATCATGAACTTGATAGGTTCCTTTTATAATTACTTTTAACTCATAAATCCAAATGATTGATTCTTTTTTTTTTTTAATTAAACTAAATATATATGGGTACACCATATCCAAAATTCAGTCCAAAACATACACTACATAATTTATGGTTAATTTTATGAATTTGCCCTATTTCAATGTCATTTAAACCTAAATATGTCTTACATTATTAGATATATCTCAAATCCTTCAAATCCAATTGCAAAAATGAATTACCAGAAGTTATAGAACACATAAAGCAATATTTTCCACATTTTATTCATTCTCTAATTCAGTCTATAAAGTCAACAAAACAAATAACTAATCTCAGGGTGAGCAGGTTTTTAACATGTTGACAATCAGTCAAAATGAAGGGAAATATCTTAATAACCATGTCAAATTTGGCAAATATATTTTATAGGCATGTCTCTTATACATAAATATACAACTTTCAAGTTTTACACAACACCAAATTCTGAATCTATAACCATCAAATTCTTGGAAAACAGAATTAAAAGACTGACGAGGTTTCATCCGGGTATAGGGTCAGTCACAGTCAATGAGCCATGTCTCTTTCCACACAACACATCAATCAAAACTGCTTTATAGGTATTTATAAGGGATATAACCCTATAAATTTCATTTTTCGCACTTTGTCTAAATCATCACATAAAGTCATCAAAATATATGAAAATAAAAAGACTGAGGTGATTTCGGTTGGTTGTGAACCAGCCCTAATGAAGGAGCCATATCTCCTCACACACACACACACACACACCAAATCAACCAAAAATGTTTCATATGAATTTACATAGGGCAAAATGCTACAACTTTCATATTTTACACTTTCCCTAATTCCTCTTCTAGGGTTATGAAATAATGGGTAAAAATTCTTCTCTAACAACAAAACCAACACAATCAGCTCTTGTTTCTCTTAAATTTCAACTTCCATACATACTCTACCTCAGTTGCTCCATAATTCTCACTAACTATGCATGATTAACATGTCATGAGGGGTTAATTTCATGTGAGAATAAGATAAATTAACTTACCTATTTCCTAAAACCAAAAAACCTTAGAATTCTTCCATAAGCAGCTCACTCTTATCCTTCTCCCTCTTCTTCTTCTTCTTCTTCTTCTTCTTTTTCTTCTTCTTTTTCGTGTTCTTTTTCTTCTTCCTTTCTTTCTTCCTTCCTTAGTTATCTCTTTCTTTTGCTTTACCTCACAAACCTCTCTATTATGATCCTAAAGGGTGAAAAATGCCACCTATAGACCTATTGTAACAAGAAAAAATCAGGTGTTTCATTTCTATTGGTTGGAAGTTCACTTTCCTATTTTAGTCCCCCTTCTTCACTCTTGAAGCACCTTTATCCATCTCCTAATCCTTAGATGCTCCTTATACTTTTAAATAATCTATAACACCATTATTTATGATACTATAACATGCACACAACATAAGATAATTTTTCAGGTAACTATACAAACATTACATATACGTTTAAGCGTCCCAAATGCAATGGTGCAAGTGTCATTGTTATGTTTATCCAATTCACATGTCTAAACACTCATTTATCGAATGTATATATTCAAATATAACGTAATTGAAATGCATATGATTTGGGTTGAGGATGTTACAATTCTCCCCCTCTTATAGAAACTTCGTCCTTATAATTTCACTTACTAAAACTTTAGAATAGATAGGGATATTGTTGTCTCATGTGTTCCTCTACCTCCTAAGTGGCCTCCTTAGGTGAGTGATGACTCCATTTCACTTTATGAAACCATGGGTATCACTTGTTTCCTTAACTATTTTAGTTGTTGATCAAAAATTTTAGCTGGCTGTTCATGATAAGTCATATCATCAGACAATTCAATCTCTAGCTCTTATAATATATGGCTAAGATCAGACCGATACCTTCGAACCATAGAAGCATGGAACACATCATGTATCTAAGATAATTCTACTAGTAATGCCAATTGATATGCCAAAGGCCTAATTCTCTTTATGACCTCATATGGCCCAATGTATCTTGGACTCAACTTTTCCTATTTACTAAACCTAATAATGCCTTTCCATGGTGAAACTTTCAAAAATACTTTATCTCCAACCTAATATTCCATTTCTCATCTATATTTATCAACATATCCTTTTTGCCTTTCTTGAGCAGCTTGCAAACATGTTCTGACTACTTGGATTTTGGCCACTGTATCTTGTACCATCTCAGGAACCTCTAACTGTCTCATCCCTTTAACATCCTAATAAATTGGACTTTTACATTTCCTGCCATATAAAGCTTCATATGGTGCCATACCAATACTGGAGTGATAGCTATTATTATATGTGAATTCCATTAACAACAAATGATCATCCCAATTGCCTTTGAATTCTAACACATAACCTCGCATTATATCCTTTAATGTTTGAATAGTCCTTTATGATTGACCATTAGTCTATGGGTGAAAAGCAATGCTAAAATTTAAACGATTACCCAAGGCAGTTTGTAAGCTATTCCAAAAATGAGAAATGAATCAATGATCTTTATATGACACAATAGAAATAGGAATGCCATGTAATCTCACAATCTCAGCAATATATATTTTAGCCAGTCAATGAAGTGAATTTGTTTATCATACAGGCAAGAAGTGTATAGATTTTGTGAGTCTATCTATAATAACTGAAACAACATTATGCCTTTTTTATGTTTGAGGCAAACTAATAACAAAATCTATTGAAATTTTCTCCCATTTCCATATGAGAATAGATAAAGGATGCAACTTACCTAACGGTGCTTGATGTTCTGCCTTGATTTGCTGGCAGGTTAAACATCTCAATACAAACTCAGCTATATCTTTCTTCATCATTGACCACCAAAAATGTGACCATAGGTTTCTATACATTTTTGTACTTCCAAGGTGTATAGCATATGGCGCATTGTGTGCCTCTTGCATAATCTCTGATCTCAAACCATCAACATCTAGTACATAGACTTTACTACCCACCGCTATCATCCCATCATCTCTAATCAAAAAATTAGTTTTCTTACCTTCCTGTATCTTTTGTAGTATTTTCTGCAAATATGGATCCTTCATTTGAACTTCTCTAATTTTGTAATGTATCACAGGCTTTAACTGAAGAGTAGCCATTAAAGCTATCACATTCTCAATCTCAAATTTTACATTTAAAGCACGAAGATTAACCAAGGATGTCAAATTATAACCAACCATACCGGTAACAACATCTAAGATTTTTTGGCTTAAAGCATCAATAACAACATTAGCCTTACCCGGATGATAATTAATAGTGCAATCATAGTCCTTCAATAATTCCATCCATCTTCTCTGCCTTAGGTTCAATTCTCTCTATGTTGGAATATATTTCAAGCTTTTATGATATGTCAGAATCTGATATGTCTTTCCATATAAGTAATGCCTCCAAATTTTTAGGGCGAGGATAATGGTTGCCAACTCCAAGTCATGTGTAGAATAACTCAACTCATGAGGCCTTAGCAGTTAAGAAGCAAAAGCCATCACTTTTCCATGTTGCATCAATACACAACCTAACCCCCATCCTTATGCATCAGTGTACACCAATAATCCGCCATTTATTGATGGTAATGTCAATATTGGTGTCGTAATCAATCTCTTTTTTAGTTCCTCAAAACTTTGATGACATCAATCATCCCATTTAAATGTTATATTCTTTCATAATAATTTGTCGATGGTTCAGTAATAATGGAGAATCCTTCTATAAATCATCTATAATAACCAACTAGCCCAAGAAAACTATGCACCTCTGATATATTTTTAGGTGGATCCCATTCCAAAATGGCTTTCACCTTAGCTGGATCAAGTTGAACACCAGGTCTAGACACAATATGCCCTAAAAAGACCATTTGTTCCATTCAAAAGCTGCATTTGTTCACTTTGCCATATAATTGTTTTTCCTTTAAGATATGCAATATGATTCTCAGATGTTGCTCGTGCTCCTCATGATTTTGTGAATATATAAGAATGTCATCAATAAACACAATTATGAATTGATCAAGATATTGCTGGAAGGTACGATTCATTAATGCCATAAATGTTACTGGTGCATTAGTTAACCCAAAAGGCATAACAAAGAACTTATAGTGACCATACCTAGTACAACAAGTAGTTTTTGGAATGTCTGGCTCAGTAACCCTCAACTGCCAATACCCAGATCTCAAATCAATTTTTGAAAATAAAGTTGCTCCTCGAAGTTGGTCCAGCAAATCATCAATTCTCGATAAGGGATATTTATTCTTTACTATTACTCGATTCAATTGCCTATAATCAAAATACAATCGCATACTCCTATCATTTTTCTTCACAAATAACACTGGTGCCCCCCCCAAAGAGATGTATTATGTCGAATAAAACCTTTTTGTAATAATTCTTCTAATTGTTTCTTTAATTCTTAGAGTTCCACTTCTGCCATTCGATATGGTACAATAGAAATAGGTGACACTCTTGGCAAGGTCTCAATATTAAAATCAACTTCTCTATGTGGTGGCAAACCCAGTAAATCATCAAGAAATACTTCGAGAAATTCTCTCACTGTCGGAATATCTGCCAAAACCAAACTAGGAACACTAATGTGCACCACACTTGCTAGAAATGCATCGTAACCTTCTTTGATTAGTTGAAAAGCCTAAATAGTTGAGATTAAACAAGTCAAAATAACTTTGCACTCCCTAACAAATATAATTCTTAATTGTCCTAAAGATCTTATCATCAATTCTTTAGTATGACAATCTAAAATTGCATGACGTTTTGCTAACCAGTCTATCCCTAAAATAACATCAAATTTTTTAAAGTTCATCAATATTAAATTTGCAATCAACACTACATTTTAGCATAGGACAAATTTTGAATACTTTGTTTACAATGACATTACCTTCAGTAGGCATCAAAACACCTAAATCATATCTTAAGGATTAAACTACAACATACACCCGTGATGTAAATTTTAAAGACAAAAATGAATGTGTGGATCTTGGGTCTATCAAAACATAAGCATCTACATTACAAATAGAAATTATAGCAAAAATAACTTGAGGAGCTATTGGAGCCTCTTGACGAGTGATAGCATAAACTCTAGCCTATGGTTGAGTATGGGCTGCTTGTCCACCACTAAAATTTGAAGTTGATCCACCATGTCCTCCCCTACCTCGCCTTCTGCTTCTACTTGTGTCATGAAAATTCTCCTTAATAATACTCTACCCAAGCACAGGAGATTCCCCTCTAATCGAACCTGTCATTGAACAATCTCGACTCATGTGGCTTGGCTGTCTACAAGTATAGCAAGTAAGCCTTTTATGTCCCCAACACTCTCTAAAATGAGTTCTTCCATAATTGGGGCTACACCTCTACCCAGTATGCCCATAGGTCCTCTCCTACCCTCTGAGCCTTTAAAACTACCATAGCTACCTCTACCCAACGCCACATATACTAATCTACCAGCATGACTCTGGCCTTTGCCTCTTTGGTTACCAGTAACTACTTGAAATCTCGATCCCCTAAATGATGTGAAACCACCTATTTTGATTGCTCTATTTGATTCTCTACTCCACCCTGTGTAACTTGTCTTCCTTCTCACCTCAATTTCATTCTTCTCTTGGATCACCTCCTCAGTTTGAATAGTTGTTATTAATAATACAGTATAATTGGTTAGCTTAACTACTAATCGATCTCGAATTTCTAACCTTAACCCCCTCTCAAATTTTTGACACTTCAATTCCTCTGTAGCTACATATTATAGGGCATATCTTAAGAGTTTAACAAATTTTACTTCATAGTCTGCCATTGTCATATCATTTTGCTGCAATTGAAAAAACTCCATCTTCTTCATATCTAAGTATACTGCTTATGTGTATTTGTTTGCAAACTCCCTTCGAAAATCACTCCATGTCAAAGTCATCGGTTGGGTAGTGCTACCTAGAATAGTCTCCCACCAGTCTAATGCATTCTTCTAAAGCAATGATACTGCATTCTTCAGCTTTTGCTCTAGGATACATTCAAGCCTATTGAAGATTCTCTCAATTTTTCTAGGCCACTCTTCAGCCTCATCAAGATTTGTAATGCCCTCAAAGTGAATTGCCCCTTGTTTCCTCATCTATTATAATTTTTGTCTATGGCAGGTCCTACACATACTTGTGTTGCAAATCTCTACATCATCTCAACAAACTGTATGATATTTGGGTTTACACCTATAGATGAAATATTTCCTGACATCTCAAGATTCTCTGCAATACGGTCAACATCTTCACGTGCAAGAACAGACTTAACAGACTCATCTCTAACCTCTAGCCAGCATGAACTCTATAAGGTGCATCAATAATCCTATATGCCAATGCATGTAAGTATTAACATAATGTAAATATCATATATGTCACATTCATATTACATATGTCTATAGAATCATTTACCTGTTCTGATACCACTAAAATGTGACATCCCAATTACTAATAATTCCTAAAATAGGTGCATTAACTTATTTGTAAAATATGGAATATTAAAGTGACAGAACATCATTAAAATCCTCTCATTCTATCAATTGTCATCAAAATACCTTATTTCAATTATTATTTTTTGATTTACACTATGTATCTTGTTTCACAACATAGTAATTATTTACAACAAAGTATACATGGATAAACAAATTAAAATACTAATTGACTACATACCAGTCCAATCTCTATTAAACTGCTAGACAACAACTTTAAAATGTAAATTGGATGCAATCTTTAATCTACTCTTACTGAAAGAAAATTTAATGCAAAAGAGTGAGCTTCATATGAAGTAAGTAAATGCATAATGATATTTCAATCTCAAATAACATAACAAACATTTAAATATAAATAACTCATCATCACATCCATGCACAAAATAAAGAGTTTTTACTCTTAAATGCCACACAGGCTATCAAATGTTATTATCACATATGTTGTCATAAATTGTTGCCACATAGGCTATAGATATCACTACCACAAAGGCTTTCATTTTTGGCTGCCACACAGGCTTAGATATCATTGCCACACAGGCTATCGAATGTTATTGCCACACAGGCTGTTATATATTATTGCCACATAAGTTGTTGAATGTTATTGCCACACAGGCTGTTATATATCATTGTCATATAGGCTACAAATATTGTTGTTTTCCCAATAAGAAGTATTTTTCTTTCAACAAATCAACTATAAATCTAATAAAATTTCAGCAATATAATAACTAATAATAACACCATAACTTTGGTAGCTCATATCACCACATACTCCCATTCCCAAGTCATAATTTATCAATGTCTCATGAAATAAATAAGTCAAGAGTATAACCATCTTTTCATCAATGTGTTCATCAATATCATCTCATTAAACAACATTTCATTTCATTGAGTATATGTTCAAGGCATTTAACCAATCGCACGTATAGCACCATTAGTTATTTACTTACCTCCTCCTTCAACCTTATTAAGTCGTTGATGGTCGTGACTTATTCCCACTATTATCTTCAATGCCTCAAGAACTTATTTTAATACACCAAATCAATCTATATGATAAAGTAAGATTTTCATCTTGTCATGCAAATATGCTCTAGTAAAATATCATGAACTTGATAGGTTGCTTCTATAATTACTTTTAACTCACAAATCTAAATGACTTATTCCTTTTTTTAATTAACATAGACATATATGGTTACACCATATCCAAAATTCAGTCCAAAATATACACTACATAATTTACGGTCAATTTTATGAATTTGTCATGTTTCAATGTCATCTCAGCCTGATTAGGTCTTACATTATTAAATATATCTCAAATCTTGCAAATCTAATTGCAAAAATAATTTACCAGGAGTGAGAGAACACATAAAGGAACATTTTTCATATTTTATGCATGGTCTAATTCAATCTATAAAGTCACCAGAACAATGACCAATCTTAAGGTGAGCAGGTTTTCAACATGTTGATAATCAGTCATAATTAAGGGAAAGTATCTCAACAACCATGCTAAATCTAGCAAACATATTTTACAGGCATGTAGCTCATACATAAATATACAATTTTTGATTTTTATACATCACCAAATTTTGAATCTATGGCCATTAAATTCTTGAAAAATAGAATTAAATGACTGATAAGGTTTCATCCGGGTACAGGGTCAGTCACAGTCAATGAGTCATATCTCTTTCCACACAATACATCAATCAAAAATGCTTTACAAGTATTTAGAGCGAATATAACCCTACAAATTTCATGTTTTTCACTTTGTCTAAATTAACACAAAGTCATCAAAATATATGAAAACATAAAGAATGAGTTGATTTTGGTTGATTATGAACTAGCCCTAATGAAAGAGTTATATCTCCTCAAACACACCAAATCAAGAAAAACTGTTTCATATAAATTTATATTGGGCATAAGGCTACAACATTCATATTTTACACTTTTCCTAATTCCACTTCTAGGATTATGAAATAGTGGGTAAAAAATTATGCTATAACGGCAAAACCAACACAATCAGCTCTTGTTTCTCTTGAATTTCAACTTCCATACATAAGCTCTACCTGAAATACTCCATTCTTACTTATCATCTATGATTAACATGTCATGAGGGATTAATTTCATGTGAGAAAAAGATAAATTAACTTACCTATTTCCTAGAACTAGAAAACCTTAGAATTCTTTCCTAAGCAGCTCACTCTTGTCCCTTTCCTTCTTCTTCTTCTTCTTCTACTTCTTCTTCTTCTTATTTTTTTTCTTTCTTTCTTCCTTAGCTCTCTCTTTCTTTTGTTGTATCTCATGTTTAACCTCTCTATTCTGATAGTAAAAGGTGAAAATTTCCACTTGTAGACCAATTATAACAAGATAAAATCATGGTGTTTCATTTCTATTGGTTGAAAGTTCACTTTTCCTCTTTTAGTCCCCCTTCTTCACCCCTTAAGCACCTTCATCTATCTTCTAATCTCTAGATAACTATTTATGATACTATAATATGCATATAACATAAGATAATTTTTCGTGGAACTATACAAACATTACATATACTTTCAAGCATCCCAAATGCAATGGTGCATGTGTCATTGTCGTGCTTATCCAATTCACATGTCTAAACAATCAATTATCCAATGCATATATTCAAATAGAATGTAGTTAAAATGCATATGATTTGGGTTGAAGATGTTACAAGGAAAGTCTAAGTCAAATGAGGACATGGTAACAAAAATTTTGAGAACACTTCCCAATGATAAGTGGGAAGCTAAGGTAGACAATTATTGAGGAACCCAACAAGTTGAGAGCTCTATCACTTAATGATATTGTGGGAAAGCTATTGGCTCATGAAATCACTCTTGAAAAGCCAGCTAAAATATAGGAATGAGCAAGAATGACTTGGCATTGAAAGCCAAAGAGGTACATTCTGAAACTCCTTATCTTTCTTATTCACTAATTTCTTCCTCTTCTAGTGATGATAAAGATAGTAGCGAAGATGATGAGCTTACCCTCATCACCAACTAAATGAAAAGGCTCTTTTTAAATAAAAAGAGCAAAGGGACAAGGAGACACAAGAAGAGAGGAACTAAGAATTAACTCATTTATTATGGATACAATGAAAAAGGGCATATAAAATCTTAATGTCCTAAGATCAAGAAGAGTAAGTTCCCTTCCAGAAAACACACCTCTATGAAAGGAAAGGAAATGTACAAAGCCACCTGAGATGATATTAGTGACTATAAACCTAATGAAGATGAAATAAGAAAGGAGCTAGCTAACCTCTATCTTATGGCAACTGAGGTGTAACCAAATGAATCCTCAATTGAACACTCATCCAGTAGTAATAGTGACAATTATGGTGAAAAAGAGGTAAATCCTTTTAATTCCTACTCTAAAGAAGTGTTGCACTCTATGCTTACCAAACTCACTATGAGCATTAAGACTCTCAAATCTAATACCTTTTCTCTTTAAAAAGAGAATAAATCTTTGAAACAAAATGCTAAGAGTCAATAACTCTAGCTAAAGAGGCAACGTCTCTCACAACTGAGAACATTAAATTAAAGGAAAATCTCAATAAGTTCACCAAAGGAAAGGAGAAATTAAACTCCATCCTTGAGGTTCAAAGAAGCCCATCCATCAAGTATGGATTGCCACCACTTCAATAACTCCTTTCTCTTCTTAAACAATCTCTATTAAGGCTAAGAAGAATAATGCTTCTAACCATGTTATGAAGGAGAAAGTTTCCAAAAAGGGAAATGCCATTAATAATGGCTCAAAAGGGAAGTCCCAACACAATCACATACCATTGAGAAAAGCTCCACATAGAGCTAATTATGCCTATATGTATCACTTTTATATCTCTAAGAGGCAAGGTGTATAAAGAAGGAAAATCTAGCATAACTATAGGTATAGACACACACAACACAAGAGATTTTCTCACATGAGAAATACTCCTAAACACATTACCCAAAGGAGTTACAAATCTTAGAGACACTACATGTATGTATCACCAAAAAGTAGGACACTAGCTTACTTTGATGGTGATTGTTTCTATTGTGGTATATATGGCCTTATTGCCTATCATTGCCAATTAGGAAGGCATAATGAGAAGTTGGCAAGAGCTTACCCCCTAGGACCTAAGAAGGTTTAGGTACCTGAGACATAATCTTCTTTTTTTTCAGATGTGCTTGAAAACCAAAGTTTGGAAGCAAGAATGGTATCTTGATAGTGGATGTTCCAGCACATGATAGGAGAAAGGAATTTCTTCACACAATTGGAGAAGATTGAAAGTCTTAGAAATGTGTCTTTTGGAGATAAATGCAAAGCCAACATATTTGCATAGGTAAAGTTAGTAAGGATAATAACTTACCTATCCTTGATAAAGTACTACTTATTGATGGATTCAAGCACAACCTACTAAATGTAAGTCCGTAATGTGATAAAGGCCTTATAGTTATGTTTGACCCACAAGAATGTTATGTATCAATGATGATCGACTACAAAACTATGTTCATTAGCAGAAGATTTAATAATATTTATGTCATTGATTTAAACTCTCTTACCAACCATAATGCTAAGTGTTTAGTCTCCATAGTGGATGAAGGTAAAAACCTAGCATAGAAGGTTAAGACATGCTAGCATTGAACTGCTAAATAAACAAAATAGTAGAAACTTGGTTAACAGTCTACTAAAATCAAGTTTGCAAAGGAAGGAGTGTGTGAAGCATGTCAAAGAGGTAAACAAATCAAATCTTCTTTCAAACCCAATAATAAGGTAAGTTCTTCTAAACAAATGTAATTGCTTCACATGGATCTATTTGAACTCACTAGAGTATCTAGCTTAAAAGGCATGCACTATTCAATTATCATATTAAATGCTTACTCTAGATATACTTAGGTATTATTTCCCCCTCACAAGGATTCTTGTTTTGATACTTTTAAGACCTTTGTCAAGAGAATTTAAAACCAAAAGGATTTGAAATCTCTTCCATTAAAAGTGATCATGGAGGAGAGTGTGAGAATGCAAAGTTTCGTAGCTTTTATGATGAGTATGGTAACTTACATAATTTCTCAACTCCTAGAACACCACAATATAATGGTGTGGTAGAAAGGAAGAATAAAACTCTTCAATAAATGTTTAGAACCATGTACTTTTAGGTTGAAGTTGTAAATACTTCTTGTTATGTCTTAAATAGAGTTTTGATGAGACCCTTGGTGAAGAAAATTCCTTATGAGTTATGGAATAATAGAAAGCCTAAGATTACATAATTTGAAGTGTTTGATTACAAGTGTTTTATTCTAAACAATAAAGATAACCTTAGATAGTTTGACTCTAAATCCAATGAAGGAATTTTCCTTGGATACTCTACTGCTAGTAAAAGGTATAAAGTCTTCAACAAGGGAACACTTATTGTAGAGGAGTCTGTGCATGTTGTACTTGATGAATTTGACCCCACTTGTTCAAGAAATGAATAAGATGTTGATGATCTTACATGTCCTATGAGTAAGCTAAACATTGAAGTGGATAAGCCACAAGACATAAGGAATGAAGGAAATGAGAATCCACCTCTTCCTACTCCTAGTGAAGAGCTAACTCAGCTAGAAAGGGACTGGATTTTTAAGAAAGATCATCCAAGAGATCTTATCATTGGCAATCTGTCAAGTCAGGTAATAACTAGATCATCTTTTAGAAATGCATGCACTAATCTTGCTTTTGTATCCTTTATAGAGTCTAAGACCATAGATGAGGATATTAGAGATGAACAATGGGTTCTTGCTATGCAAGAATAACTCAATCAATTCGAAAGGAACAAAGTGTGGACATTAGTTCCTATACCACATAAGCATTTTATTATTAGAACTAAATAGGTTTTAGAAATAAACATGATGAACATGGTGGCATTATTTGAAATAAGGATCGGTTAGTCGTCAAAGGCTATAACCAAGAATAAGGGATTGACTTTGATGAGACCTTCGCACTTGTAGCAAGACTTTAAGCTATTAGAATTCTACTAGCATTTACATCTCATATGAATTTCAAGTTACATCAAATGGATGTCAAAAGTGCTTTTTTGAATGGGTACATTGATGAGGAAGTGTATGTTGCACAACCCCCTAGGTTTTGAAAGCCATTACTTTCCTAACCATGTGTTCAAACTAACCAAAGCCTTGCATGGCTTGAAACAAGCTCCAAGACCTTGGAATGAAAAATTGAGCAACTTTCTAACAAAGAAAGGTTTCTCTAAAGGTTCGGAACACACAACTCTATTTTATAAGAAAAAGAAAGGAGACATATTATTAGTGTAAATATATGTAGATAATATCATATTTAGTGCTACTAATGATTGCTTATGTGAAGATTTTTCTAAAGTAATGAAAAGTGAGTTTGAAATGAGCATGATGGGAGAACTCAAATTTTTTGGTAGATTTGAAATCAAATAAGGAAAAAAAAAGAAATCTTCATCAACCAAGTGAAATATATAAAGGAACTAACCAAAACATTTAGCATGGAAAATAGTAAATCGTGTAAAACTCCTATGAGCACTAACATCAAGCTAAACATAGGTGAACAAAGTAAGAATGTAGACCAAAAGCTATATGGAGGTATGGTTGATAGTTTACTCTATTTCACAGCCCCTAGACATGATATTATGTTCAATGTTTACATATGTGCTAGATATTAATCTAATCCTAAAAAGTCTCACTTGCATATTCGGAAACACATACTCAAGTATCTTGTTGGTACCCTTAACTTAGGACTTTGGCATCCTAAGAGTTCTTCATTTAAGTTAAATTCATTTTTTTATTCTAACTTTACTAGTTGTACCTTAAATAGAAAGAGCATTTCAAGCACATGTCAATTACTTAGTCAATGTTTATTGTCTTGGAGTAGTAAAAAGCAAAACCCAATTACTTTACTAACTATTGAAGCTAAGTATATAGTAGCTAGCCTATGTTGTGCCCAAATCCTTTGGATGAAACAACAACTTCTTGATTATGATGTTGTTGTAAAACAAGTTGCTATTAAGTTTGATAATAGTAGTGCCATAAACTTGTCTAAAAATCCCATTCAACATTATAGGAGCAAGCATATAGACATTAGATATCACTTTCTTAGGAATCATGCTAATAATGGAGATATTGTGTTACAATTTATTAATACTAACCATCAATTGGAAGATATTTTTTATAAGCCTCTTTATGGTGAAAGAATGCAATTCAACAAAAGAGAACTTAGTATGATTAATGGAAGTACTTTGGAATAACTTCAAATAGGTTTATCTCCTTTCTCAGCTTAGTTACAACCCTTGTTGTTTGTGATGTTATTTAATTACCTTTGAAGTTTTTAGTTTTAATTTCTAAAGATTTCAATTATGTATTATTCATTAACTATTTTTAAACTAAGTGTTACTGGAAAAGCATGGCCAGTGGCAATTGTAAATCTCAAAACAATAGTTGTGTGTATGTAAGTTTTGCTCTTAGCTTGATGGTTATAGTGGGCATTACATTTCTCCCTATGACCATTGTGTTACTTGTAAGTTCCTTATTTTGATTTTGTTAGTCTTCATGATCATTGTGAATCTCTAGCAAACATTGTTCTTCACCCAATGGTCTTTACGAATCAGCTACCATCGTTGGCTAAAGAACATTTACAAGAGCAAGCTAAAGGCCATGCCTAATAGTGATTGCCTAACTCACAGTAGTCAATAAACTCTCCCAACAATCATATTTTATTTAAAAAAAGGAACCCATTAAACTTTTATTTAAACCTTTTTAAACCCTAAAATCATTTTACTTTCTGCTTTTATTACTTGTTATTCCTCTCTCTCTCTCAATTTTTGTTATAACCTTATGCATATTTTCTTATATCATTCACTTCATCACTCAATCAATAGCACCTAAACCAGATTCCACCAAAAGAAATATGTAACCTGTTAAAAAGAACCTATAACCTTCCTTTACCTTAAGCTTTGTAAATGAAGAAAATCTTGCTTCAATGATAGCTCATTAGAAGAAGTGAGCTATAGAATAAGAAACCTAAAACTAGCCAAGAATCAAAGAGGAAAAGGAAGGCCACTAAAATGCAGCACACCTCGAAACCCAACTCCAAACTTATAATAGTTTCTTTAGCCCAAAAATTATTTCCCAAAGATGATAAAAAGTAACTTTCAATATAAAAGCTAATAAAACGATGGCTCTATTGTGGAAAGTTTTTGGAGTGGAATGATCTACAGAGGTATAGGTTAGCAAAGCAAGTTGAGGAACTAATGATAGGGATAGGGTGGGAGTTGTTTTGCCATCACAAGGAACCCTCTTACCTAGAGCTGACAATGGAGTTCTTAACAACCTTGGAAGTGTTAGCAATGATTATGAAATCTATGATTAAGAAGGCATTGTAACAACCATTTTCATTACAAAACACATAGCATTCATGTCCAAAATACATATGCATAAAGGTTTTATTCATCATACATATATAATCAAACATGTATTTAATGTACATATATGTTAACTAATGTCAAGACTAGTGACCATAACTAGTCCCTATCTAAATGTATGTACATGACACAAGGAGAGAGAGAGTTGGAATTCAACGAACGACCTGTGGTCAATGTGTTTCAGTGCAAAAATCTAAGTACCAAAATGCCCAATCCCTATTCTTCGATATCTGAAAAATATAATTGTGATTTGATGAGTCGTGAGTTAATGAATAAAAAAATAATCAGATTATTATGTCACATCCAACAATCAAATATCATCTGGATACATTACAAGTATAAAATTTGACTATAGAAATGCAAGTGCAATAGATTAATTTTTGTCATGACCATGAAAGGCAAACATTGTTCCCATAAATTTATGTGAAGCAAGTGACATTTGATTTTGTTGGCCAACATATAACAAGTGAATCATTTGATCAATAACATGTGCCAATGGGACCTATTGGTCTATCTTCCATGTGATTTGCAAGTGTTTGACAAGCCGGTCACAACATCCTTTTAGTTCCATGTGCAAGTGTTCATAACAATGGTATGCCAAGTAATCATTAAGAGCATATCATTTTCACTTGACTTGTATTCACATGTAAAATGTAACAATTCAATCACATATACATGTAATAGAACATAATCACATCATAAAATTATCACACATATACACATTAGAATCTAATTATCGTTTTTACTCACCTTTTGATGTAACGAACCTTTACAGTAGGTTTGGTTCTCTCTCTAGGGCTTCTTCAAAGTGTTGAGATCCTAACATTTGATACATACATGGTTATAAGTATACCAAAATGATTATGAATGGTTGGTATGCAACTGTGGCATGAACCATGCAAGTGGACCTAGTGTTTATGCATATTTTCCTTCTATGGCAGCCTAAGCTTGCTATACTCTCACAGTAATAACTCTAGATATACTTATCCAAATGACTTGATTTTTTTTCCAGCAAATTGGACATATAATGATACAACATATTCAAATTTCATGCCAATATTAGACACACAAAAAATGTGGTGAATTTTTTAAATTTTGCCCTATTGTAATGTCATCTCAATCTGAGTAGGTCTTACATTCTTGGGTGTATCTCAAATTGTAAAAATCCAATTGCAACAATAATTTACCATCAGTTAGAAAACATATAAAAGAACATTTTTCATGTTTACTCATTGTCTAATTCAGTCTATAAGGTCACTAAACAATGGACCAATCTCAGGGTGAGCAGGTTTGTAACATGTTGACAAATAGTCATGATGAAGGGACAATATCTCAACAACCATTTTGTATTTGGCAAAAATATTTCATAGGTATGTACATAAGACATAAATATACAACTTCCAAGTTTGGACCATCATCAAATTCTAAATCTATGGCCATCAAATTCTTGGAAAACAAAATTAAAAGAAAGGTGGGGTTTCATCCGGGTACAGGGTCAGTCCCAATCAATGAGCCATATCTCTTTCCACACAACAAATCAATCAAAATTAATTTACAAGTATTTAGAGATGATATAAAGCTAAAAATTTCATGTTTTGAAATTTGTCAAAATTAGAACATAAGTCCATCTAAATATAAAAAAATAGAAAGACTGAGGTCATTTTGGTTGGTTGTGAACTAGCCCTAATGAGGGTGTCGTAACTCCTCATACATACAAAATCAAGCAAAACTGTTTCATATTCACTTATATGGAATATAAATCTACAACTTTCATATTTTACACTTTCCTTAATTCCTTTTCTAGTGTTATGAAATCGTGGGTAAAAAATTCTGCTCTAACAATAAAATCAACATAATCAGCTCTTGTTCTTTTGAATTTCAACTTCCATCCAAAAGTTCTACCTCAAATACTCCATAATTCTCACTAACCATGTGTGATTAACATGTCATAAGGAGTTAATTTCATTTGATAAGAAGATAAATTAACTTACCTATCATTAGAAATCCAGAAAACCTTAGGCTGCCTCCTTAGGCAACTCACTCTTCTTCCTCTCCTTCTTCTTATTCTTCTTCTTGTTCTTCTTCTTCTTCTTTTCTTTCTTTCTTCCTTAGCTCTCTCTTTCTTCTACTATACCTCACATCTAACCCCTTAATTCTGATTCTAAAAGGTTAAAATTCCACTTGTAAACCTATTTGAATAAGACAAGATCATGGTATTGCATTCCTATTGGTCGAAAGTTCACTTTCCTCTTTTAGTCCCTCTACTTCACTCTTTTAGCACCTCTATCCATCGCCTAATCCCTATATGCTCCTTACACTTTTAAATTAGCTCTATAATACCATTATTTATGATAATATAACATGCATACAATATAAGATAATTTTTCATGCAACTATACAAACATTACATATATGTTCAAGTGTCCCAAATGCAATGGTGCAAGTGTCATCATTGTGCTTATCCAATTCACATGTCTAAATGACCATTTATACAATGTCTATGTTCATGTGTGGCTTAAAATCATTTATACAATGAATATGTTCATGTGATAATGCCAATGAATGTGGATGGGATGTTACAAGCATGGTCAAATTCAGGCTGTTTGGGAAGAAATACAAAATTAGACCCAATGATCTTGCTAGACACCTCGATGCATCCAAAAATGAACTCACAGAGCCTCCCACTGAGTTTAAACTTGAAATCAATCAATTTTGGAAATCCATAACTAACAGCACAAGCAACTACAATAGCAACAATAGTAAAGCTTTAAAAATCAAGAGTTAAGCCCTTAGGATTGCAAACAGATTCATTTCTTGGAACATCAATGGAAGGAGCCAATCAAATGACAACTGGACCATAACAAATCTATTTCACCTCTAGTGCATGAAGAAAAAGCAAAAGGTAAACACTCCCTAGTTATTGATGCAGAGAATCGATAGGCTAATTGATAAACCAAAAGCCTTAGTGATGGCTTACTACATCACAAAGATTGTAAAATTTATAAAGGCAATCCTTCCAACTGAGGAAGACTTAAAAAAAATGATATGGTATTGGAGAAGCTACCAAACAATGAACCTATTTATGAGAAAATGATACTGAGCATGGGCATCCTACAAAGGCTTGATAGTGGGCTAATCAAGAGGGTGCTCAAGGAAAGTGAGATTCCACAAGAGGAAGAGGATAATAAACATATAGAAGAAGCTGTCGGGGAAGGTGTTGTAGCAATAAAAGGAATTGGTAGCACACCTGCTACGTCTACTTCATCTCTTTCTTCTTTTAAGCAAAAGGTGCTTGAGTGCTAAAAGCTCTTACTACTACTGTTAAGAGGATTAAAACCTATTGGCCTAGTGCACCAAAAAGGGGGGTTGAATTGGTGGCTGATTTAAAAATTAAAAGGGGATAGTTAAAAATTAAAATTAGTGGCCCATACCTGGTTCAAAAAGTTGTTTTGGTATATCTGGGTTGAAAATTTTGAGTTGATAATATCCTGATTTTAGGTCAAATTTAGAAAACACTCATGCTTCTTGTAACTAATCAAACAGATCATCTATTCTTGGTAAAGGATACTTGTTCTTCACAGTAACTCGATTTAACTGCCTATAAATAATACACAACCTCATTATCCCATTTTTCTTTTTAACAAATAATATTGGAGCATCCCAAGGTGACACACTTTGTCTGATGAATCCCTTTTTAAGTAGTTCCTATAATTGGGTATTTAATTCTCTTAACTCAGTTGGAGCCACCCTATAAGGTGGAATGGATATCGGTGCAGTTCCTGGGACTAACTCATTTGTGAATTCTATCTCCCTATCAGGTGGTAAACCGGGTAAGTCAGTTGGGAACACATTTGGAAACTCATTCATCATGAAAATATTCTCAGGTAATTCATTTGTTAATCTTATGTCTACCACATGTGCCAAATAAGCCTCATAACCACTTACAATCATGCAAAAAGCCTAGATAGCAAAAACTAGACACGCAGGTATAATTTGCCTTTCCCCTTGAAACTTAACTTTTGTATGATTTGGAGATTTCAAAATAACTTCCTTAGTAAAACAGTTCACTATTGCATGATATTTGGACAACCAATCCATACCCAGTATCACATCAAATTCACGCAGTGGCAACAATACTAGATCAGCATTCAACTCAACATCATTAATGTGAATCACACAATCACGACATACCTTATCCACGATCATCACATCTCTCAAAGAAGTGCTAACACATAGATTAAAACCTAAATTTTGATGCATATTGTGCAATTGTGATGCCAGGATCAATTAATGCATCCATTTCAAAATCATAGAGAAAAAGTTTACCAGTGATTACTTTTGGAGAAGCAACAGCTTCTTGTCTAGTCATGGCAAATACTTTAGCCAGTGTCAGGGGTTTAGAACTCTGATCTCCTGATCTGCTCAAACCTTGGCCAATTGTGGTTGTTATACCTCTGCCTCTGCCCTTGCCAAATGTTACTCCAACTCCACTTGCCTTTGAAACTTCAATTGCAGACTTTAATGTAGCTCTGCCTCTATCTTTGCCTCCCTTTGACATTTTAGATCTTTCAGGACAATCTCTAAGCATATGATCAAAAGACCCACAAAAGTAGCACCCCCTAGTCAATTTTCTACATTCACCCATATGTTACATGCCACAATGTACACATAAGGATCACTGTTGTATAACTTAGCCTTGCCCTCTGCCTGTATATGATGAAACTCTTAATCCTCTGCCTCTATAGTTAGAGTAACCACACGTAGCATTAGACTGTAATGGCATATAATCTCCATGTTTTCCTTTCTTTCTGTTAAAATCACCTATAAATTCAATAAGCCCTGTTTTTACTCATTACTCTATCCTTTCTTTTTCTAATCTTTCCAACCTGAGTGCAGTAGCTTTGGTATAACTTTCAAGATCTACAACTGTGATCTTACTTTTGATCTCATATCTCAATCCCTCTTTGAACTTTCAACATTTGTCTTTGTCAGTGGCTACATAAAGGATGCATAATGAGAAAATTGATTAAATTTTACCTCATATTTAGCTATAGTCATTTGCTCCTACTTTAAGTTCAGAAATTCCCTTCTTTTATCATCTTTATATATTTCTAGCATGTAATTGCTATTGAACTCATGAAGAAAATCATCCCATGTAAGCACTGGAGGCTGGGCATCACTCCCTGGAATGGTTTCCCACCAATAATATGCATCTCCCTATAATAACAACATTGCATAATCAAACTTTTCTTCTGGTGTGCATTTAATCAAATTCAAAACTCTTTGTGTTCTTTTTAGCCATGTATCTGCCACTGATGGATTTGTGGTACCACTGAATTCAACTGCACCCTATTTTCTTAATTTGTCATACCTTTTTTATTTTTGAATTTTAGGACCTGGCACTATTGGTTAACTAATTATATGTTGTGGTTGATCATGAGATATGTGTTATGCATGAGAATGTGTAGGAGATCGAACTCTATCAGCAGGTTAATCTCTCAATGGTTGGCATGATGCTTCTATGGAATGTAAATTGGCTGACTCCTCTCTCCTTGGTGAGCCATGGGTACTACCATGACTGCCCTCTGCTAATGTCTGATAGACATATAAGACTATGTCATATGATAATGCATAATAGTGAAAACGTCATGCCATGTTCATATGTATGTCTTTATGGAACCTATCCCTACTCTGATACCAAAAATTGTAATGACCATGTTCATTTACAAATCATGGCATCCATGCCCAAAAATACATATACATAAAGGTGTTATTCATCATACATACACAATCCAATATGTATTTAATATACATATATGTTAACTAATGTTCAAGGCTAGTGACTATAAATTGGTTCTTATCTAGATGTATGTACATGACCCAAGGAGAGAGAGAGAGTTGGAATTCAACCGATGACCTATGGTCCATGAGTCTCTAAGCAAAACTTTATGCACCAAGGTATCCAAACCCTATGCTTCAGTATTTGAAAAATATAATTGTAATTTGGTGAGTCGCAACTCAATCAATAAAAATAATAATCAGATTCTTATGACACAACCAATAATCAAATATCATTAGGATACATTACAAGTATAACAATTGACTATGCAAGTGCAAGTGCAACAGACTGATTTTTGTCATGATCTTGCAAGCAAACACTACTCCCAGAAATTCATGTGATTCAAGTGACATTTGATTTTGTTGGCCACCATATAACAAGTGAATCATTTGATCATTAACATGTGCCAATGGGACATATTGGTCCATCTTCCATATGATTAACATGTGTTTGACAAGCCGGTCACAACGTCTTTTTAGTTCCATATGCAAGTGTTTATAACAATGGTATACCAAGTAATCATTAAGAGCATATAGTTCTCATTTAACCTATATTCACATGTAAAATGTAACAATTCAATCATATATACATGTAATAAAACATAATCATATCATAAAATTATCACACATACGCATTAGAATCTAATTACAGTTTTTACTCACCTTTTGATGTGACCAACCTTTATGGTAGGTTTGGTTCTCTCTCTAGGGCTTCCTCAAAGTGTTTAGATCCTAAAATTTGATACATACATGGTTATAAGTATGTCAAAATGATTATGAATTCTTGGTATGCAACTATGGCATGATCCATGCAAATGGACCTTGTGTTTATGCATATTTTTCTTATGTGGCAGCCTGACCTTGCTAAACTTTCACAGTAATAATTCTAGTTATACTTGTCCAAATGACTTCATTTATTTTGTCAAATAAACTAGACACATAATCATAAAACATACTCAAATTTCATATTAATATAAGACATATAGAAAATGTGGTAAATTTTTGAGTTTTGCCATGTTTTAATGTCATCTCAATCTAAGTATGTCTTACATTCTTAGGCATATCTTAAATTACACAAATCCAATTGCAAAAATGATTTACCAGAAGTTACAAAACACATAAAGGAACATTTTTCATGTTTTACTCATTGTCTAATTCAGTCTATAAAGTCACCAAAATAATTAACCAATCTCATGGTGAGTAGGTTTTCAATATGGTGACAATTAGTCATGATGAAGGGGGAAATATCTCAACAACCATGCTAAATTTGGCAAAAATATTTTATAGATATGTAGTTAATATGTAAATATAAAAATTTCAAGTTTAACACATCACCAAATTCTAAATCTATGGCTATCAAATTCTTGGAAAACATAATTAAAAGAAATGTGAGGTTTCATCTGAGCACAGTGTCAATCACAATCAATGAGTCATATCTCTTTCCATACAACAAATCAATCCAAAATTCTTTACAGGTGTTTATAGGGTATATAATCCTACAAATTTCATGTTTTACACTTTCTCAAAATCAAAACCTAATCAAAATATAAGAAAACAAAAATACTGAGGTGATTTCAATTGGTTGTGAACCAGCCCTAATGAAGGAGCCATAACTCCTCACACACACCAAATCAAGCAAAACTGTTTCATATGAATTTATATGGGGCATAAAGCTACTACTTTCATATTCTTCACTTCCCTAATTCTTCTTCTAGCATTATAAAATCATGGGTACAAAATTCTGCTCTAACAACAAAACTGACATAATCAGCTCTTGTTCTCTTGAATTTCAACCTCCATCCAAGAGTTCTACCTCAAATACTCCATAATTCTTACAAACCATTCATGATTAACATGTCATGAGGGATTAATTTTATGTGAGAAGAAGATAATTTATCTTACCTATTTTCCCAGAACTAGAAAACCTTAGGCTTCCTTAGCTCACTCTTCTCCGTCTCCTTCTTCTTCTTCTTTTTCTTTCCTTTCTTTCTGCCTTAGCTTTTTCTTTATTATATTGTACCTCATGTATGAGCTCTGTATTTTGATCCTAAAGGGTCAAAAATTCCACATGTAAACCTATTGTAACAATACAAAATCATGGTGTTGCATTCCTATTGGTTTGAAGTTCACTTTCCTCTTTTAGTCCCTCTTTTTCACTCCTTAAGCATTTTCATCCATCTCCTAATTCCTAGATGCTTATTATGCTTTAAAATAAGCTCTATAACACCATTATTTATGATGTTATAACATACACACAACATAAGACAATTTTCCATGCAACTATGCAAACATTACATATATGTTCAAGTGTCCAAAATGCATAGTGCATGTGTCATCATCGTGCTTATCCAATTCACGTGTCTAAATGGTCATTTATCTAATGAATATGTTCATGTGAGATTTCAAATCATTTATGAAATGAATATGTTCATGTGATAATGCCAATGAATACGGATGGGGATGTTACAATTAAGGTAGTTGAGAAGTTAAGATGGAGAAGAGAAGAATCAACATAAGAAGTTTATTGTGGTTCGTGCATTAACAAACCCTATGTCAACTCCCCTATTCTTCACAATTAGGCATTTTACTTAACTAACTTGGTGTTTTTAAGCTCACACCTAACTTATACAACTTGTGTTTTATGGCTCACATAAAACCTTTACACTTTATGTTTTTAGGCTCACACAAAACCTTTACATGATGTATTTTTATGCTCACACAAAAACCTCTAACAAATGTTTTGGATAGGCTCACACTTTAACCTCTTACAAGAGTTTTAGAATCCAGGCTAACTCTCAACCTACTTACAAAGGTATTTATTGCTCACACCAAATAACCAATAATACATAAAAAAGAATAAAAAAATGAATAACAAATTGGCAAGAGTTTGGTTACAATTAATTGAATTCTCTTACATTTACATTAGTTTAGTAGAGCATTTATAGTCCACATCCACCAAAGAGACGTTGATCAAAAACTATTTCCAGATCTCCAAGTTGTCCTAGGCAAATTTTGCATTAAATGCTTGTTTGGCAAAAGTCGTAGTCACTACTCTCATTCCACGGTCATGAATTTTCAATTTACATTGAGAAGCTGAAAATCAGGGTAAACAACCTTGTTTTGTGTCTAACGGCTCATCCACATGTCTTTCATTCATTGGTTGTCCAAGAATTATAGTTGTTATGATCAACCAACTACTTAAAAGTCACAATCGTGAGCTTGCTTTGTCTTGGACATGATTAAGACTGTGAATTCCTCTGTTTGGTAAGGAAACTCCAACTTCTTGAGTCGTAGTCATGACCAAATCTTTGCCCTTATGATTTTTTATTTCCAATGATTGCCTTGGACATTTGGTTTGCTATAGCTGCGGCTTTGGTTCCCTCATTTGTCACTATGAAATTTGCAATTGCGACCTCTAATGCGAAAGCCACTGCGAATTCTTCTGTGAATCAATCAATGCTCCTTCGGCTAAGTTGTGGCTACATATTCGCCCTCAAATCCCTCTTCCCTAGCTCCATCCATCCTAATAGCAAAGTTGTAATTATGATTTTAGGGAAATCGACTGTGATTTTGGATGTTCTTCTAAAAGATGGAAATTTGATTTCCATCCAACTTTCAATGAAGATAAATCTTATGTACTGCAAAACAACACTTAATTAAAGCATTAGAACTTATCAATCTCTATTGTCAAGATCAAAAGAGGCATATGACATAGGTTTAACTAACTAGTCCAACAATCTCCCCCTTTTTTATTTTAACAACTTAGATTGATCCTAAAGAAAAATAAATGCATAAGTTGTGAAGTTGGGAAGATAAATGATCAAATAATCAAAAGGTTTTAGTTAATGATCAAATAATTCTAAGTATTCTAAGATAGAACTTGCTCCTCCTCAATTTATGCTTTTCTTATGCATAATACTTATTTTCTTTCAATGTTATTCTCTCCCCCTTTAACAAGATCAAAAAGAGCATAAAGATGTAAAAAGTAAAAGAGATGCATAAATTGAGATAGAGTAATCATAGAGAGCAAACAACAAAGATATCATATAAGTTGTAATCACATAACATTTTAATTAATGAATTGCAAATCAAACACTTTTATTTATATAATAAACTATGGGATCAATCCTAAGTACAAACTAAAACGTAGGAGAACTGTTATCATGTCCATAATCGTCTTGTTCTTCATTATCTCCTCCACCTTCAACTTTATCACCCTCTTCAACCTCTTGGTTGTCCTCCTCTTCTAGTGTTTCCCAATCCTCAAAATCTGGAAGATGGCAAGGAAGAGCACCTACTTTCTCCTGTAAGTCCACCAAGTCACTCTATAGGTAGGAGAGGATGAGAAACCATCTCTTCAGCATCCTCATTATCTGGTATAATTTCTTATTAATGGAGGCAAGAGAGATTTTGGCTTTGGGCTTAGGTTGGGGAGGTGGGACAGGTTGGGCTCCCTCTTCAATGGCAAACCTTTTCCTTTTAGAGGCTTAGGAAGACTTTAGTTTTTTTGCTCCAAAGCACCTAAAGTGTATGTATAAGAATCTAGGTGAATGGCTTTTGCATTAATGAGGTAGGTAAGGTCTAGAGAATTTTGGGAAGGGGAAAGCTTTACCTCATGATTGGTGAGAATTCTCACACACTTCTTCATGTTGGTGATGATTGCAAGGAGTTTATTTTATCATCTTTGTGATGTTTTCTTCCTCCTTCATCATAAATAGCTCCCACTTCATCTTATACATCTCAAGTAGGCTAGATTTCACCAAGGAGGTGCCCTCATGATAGTTCTCCAAAGCCTTCTAAATACCATGAGCAATAAGGCAATGTTGGACCCTTCTAATTTCCTCTCTTGAAAGAGAACTTAGAAGGTTTGTCATGGTTATTTTATTTTTGTCATTGGATCTCGTATGTGCTTCAACCCACTCCTCCCTAGGGATCAACTCCTCACTTCCATCCACCACTTTGGTAGGTGGCTTCCATTTATTTGCAATAATATCCCAAAGGTCTACCCTATCAATATCTAAATATATTACTTTCCTATACTTCCAATGAGTATAGTCTACTCCATCAAAATATGGCTTGAGGTGAGTGTGGATTCCTTCTTGTGCCATGATCTTTACTCACATAATTAAGCTTTAAATTGAGACTTGGCTCTAATACCATTTGTTGGCCTAGTGCACCAAGAAGGGGAATTGAATTGGTGGCTAATTTAAAAATTAAAAGGAAAGGTTAAGGTGTTTGAGAAGTTAAGATGAAGAAGAGAATAATCAACACAAGAATTTTACAGTGGTTCAGGTGTTAACAAACCCTATGTCCACCCCCTAAACAATTGGGTATTTTACTCAATTAACTGGGTTTTTTGAAGCTCACACCTAACTTATACAACTTATGTTTTATGGCTCACACAAAACCTTTACACCTTGTGTTTTTAGGCTCACACAAAAACATCTCACAAGTGTTTTGGATAGCTCACACTTCAACCTTTTACAAGAGTTTTAGAATCTAGGCTAACTCTCAACCTACTTACAAAAATGTTTATTGCTCATGCCAAATAATCAATAATATATAAAGAAGAATAAAAGAATGAGAAGCAAATTGGCAAGAATTTTGTTACAATTAATTGAATTCTCTTGCATTTACATCAGTTTGATGAAGTATTTATAGCCCACATCCACCAAAGAGACGTTGCTTAAAAACTATCCATAAATCTCTAAGTTGTACTAGGTAGATTTTGCATTAAATGCTTACCAAGTGGAAGTCATGGTCGTTACTCTGATTTCGCAATTGCTAATTTCCAACTTCCACTGAGGAGCCGAAAATCACGACAGAGAACCCCATTTTATGTATAATGGCTAGTATGCATGTCTTTCATCCATTGGTTGTCTAATAAATATAGTCATTGTGTTTAACCAACTACTTAAAAGTCGCGGTCGTGAGCTAGCTTTGTCGTGGGCTCGATTGAGACTGTGAATTCCTTTATTTGGTGAGGAAACTCTAACTTCTTGAGTCACAGTTGCAACCAAATCTTCACCCTTGCAATTTTTTATTTTCAATAGTTGTCTTGGACACTTGGCATGTTGTGGTTGTGGCTTTGGTTCCCTCCTCTATCACTATGAAATTTAAGGTCGCGACCTTTAATGCGAAAGCCACTGCGAATTCTTCTGTGAATCAACCAATGCTCCTCCGGCTGAGTCGCAGCTACGAATTTGCCCATGAATCCTTTTGTCCTATCTCCATCCATCCTAATAGCAACGTCGCGATCATGATTTTAAGGATACCGACTATAATTTCGGATGTTCTTCTAAAAGATGGAGATTTTGATTTCCATCTAACTTCTAATAAAGATAAATCTTATGTACTGTAAAACAACACTTAATTAAATCATTGAAACTAATTAATCTCCATTGTCAAGATCAACAGAGGCTTATGACATAAGTTTAACCAACCTAGTCTAACAAAACCTCTACCACTACTCTCGATAAGATGGTACATCACCTTAAAGGTGACTTATAGTATATCAATCAAACTATTGATTGGATTGTGGAAGGATTAAATCTCTAATCTAGTAGTCTAGTTGCTTAAGATTCTCCTTCATAAGATCCTAAAGAATCTGCACTGCTATCTAGATCTAAGGATAAAGAGCAAACCAAAGAGCTACCTAAGGATCAAGTTCCTCCTCCAACTGATATGAAGCTTGCATTATCAGAAGAGCCTAACGAACATGAACAAACCTTAGAATCCTTAGAGTCAAAACCTATCTCACATTCTAAAACATCATCTCCTTATGATGCATCAGCATAGTTTTTTATTTTCTTTTATTTTTGTATCAAAAATCGCTAATGTATGGACAACATTTCCTTTGATATAAAAAGTTAACTATTTATCTATATTCTCTTTTCTTTATAAATGCTTTGTTATTCCTTTAATATATTTTTTGATAATGATAAAGAGGGAGAAAAACCTAAGTCAAAGGAAAAACAAAAGTATATGGATAGTTCAACATACCTTTAGGGGGAGATTTAAGTAGGAATATGGCAGAGGAACATGACAATTTTATGCATAACCTTAATAGAATAAGAGGAAGTTATGAATTGATCACTTTATATGTTGTACATCTATTAATTTTGTTAGTTTGTTAACTTTGATCAATTGTTTATCACAATCAAAAAGGGGGAGAATGTTGAACTTTTAGGTTCCAAGCCTTATTTTGATAATTACAAACAAGTTAAAAGGACTGACCTTTGCACAAGTTTTTTTTTTAATTCTCATAGGTATATCAATTACTTGAACTAGGTTGATTGGAGAAGAAACTATAATTGAAAACTCTAAGTATTGAGTGTAAAAGTCAAAGCAAATTAAGCTTGACAGTCCAACAGGTGTTATACTTTTCTCCATATACATACATTATATGTAACGACCATTTTCATTTACATAACTCATATCATTCATGTTCAAAATACATATGCATATAGGTTTTATCCATCCTACACACAATCAAACATTTACTTGATGCACATCTATGTATATGACACCAGAAGAGAGAGAG